>JAMQGT020010636.1:0-29403 GCA_024447675.2 Pterophyllum scalare
GGACACGTGGAGGTCGAAGAAGGAGTGTGAGGTCTAAAACACTCTACGGCAGATGATCAGGATCTGGAAGTCGCGTCCTTCAGAAACAGGAACACATCCAGCAAAGACCTGACAGCACCCAAGAGATCATCTGGACCTTCAGCTGATCATCTGCTGTTCACTGAAGCCTCCTCAGGAACGGTCTGAGTGGGAGGGCGGCTGTCAGGAAGCTTCTTAGGGCAGGGAAGCAGGGAGGAAAGAAGTGGACTGAACATCAGGGGAACAGGTCTGATGGAGCGATGGATTAAACCATCATCAGTAAGCATGTACAGGTGTGTCCCATATAAAGACATGCAGGGAGGCTGCAGCCTGTAGAGGTCCAGAAAAGCAGCTTTCAGTGACGGGAAGAGGAAAGCAGGAAGCAGACGCAGCCATCTGATGGATGAACTGGTGACTCTAGTCCTCCTGCCTCTCAGCGAGGACACTGTGGGTCTTCAGTAGCTTTTCCACAGCTGCTGTATCAAAGCTGTGATCATGTCTGCGTGCAGACTGATTTCTGCTGAAGCAGTTTATTTATTCTAGTTTTAGTGAAACTGGACCTGCTGCAGAGGACGTGTGGATTCCAGTAACACTGATTAAAAATCTGCTCATGGCTCCACCTTAGTTTTAGTGCCTCAGCAGTGATGAACCTGCTGCCAGAGTAAACACACATGAAAGACACAAACACTGCCATCTGTGAGGAAAGAAGCTTCACACAGCTGTGTTTAGATGATGCCGATGATCATTTCTTTACCAAAATGTCAGCGTTGGGAATCGTTCAGAAAGATGATGATGATGATGATCTTCCTGTTTCTGCTCTGCTGGCGACGCCTCATCCATCCTCATCACTGCCGGGCTGATCGCGCTCTCAGCTGATTGTTGCCATGGGGATCACTGAGGTTTCATCCACCTCATACTGCTGCTCTGATGATGATCATTTATGTATACATCTCCCTCTCTCCTGAGCCAATCATCTCGAGCTCAGACCATAAAACTGAACTTTCAGCTGGTCGGCTGAAGCCCTCAGCAGCTCCGTCCTCCTCTTCATCACCTCTATGAAGGAGTTTGATCTTCATTGAGTCACCTGTTAAAAGCTTCCAGCTGGCGCCCCCTCCTGGCAGAGGCTGAAGACCATCAACAGAAACTGATGCACATCTTAAAAGCTCCTGAGCTGCATTTTAAATATAAATACATTTAAATATAAATGTATCCGTTTTATTGTATTTAGAGTCTGAAAGTAATTAAACTTTTTCTAAGTTTGGATTTAAATAAAATGATAAATTACTTAACATGGAAATGATTTTCTCGAGCCGCGTCACCATTTCTGCCCTTTTTATTCATTTCCTGTCTAAAAATAAAAGATCATAAACATCAACATTCAGATTGTGTCAGCTGATCGAGGACAAACAGAACTGTATGGCTGCTCTTTAAAGGGACAGTTCACTCAAACCCTCCCTGAGAATCCAGATGTTTGGTGGTCCAGGCCTGCACAGCTGGATTTAAAACACATTAATCGTGTCAGTGAAAGAAGACTCAGAGACGCCACAAACAGGAAGTTAAAGTTTATTGGTTCCTCACAGGAGGAGGGAGGAGCGAGTGTGATGGCGTACAGTACGGGTGTGTGTGTAAACTGACTGCATGGAAATGTCTGAAGAAACTCTTTGTGCCCGAACCACGTCCGATCCCGAGTACATGTGACACGTAAAGCGACGGCCGATGAGGTCAGAGGTACGTCAAGTAGAAGAGAGCAGGAAGTAGGCGGAGCCCGCTCGCTCTGCGGGAGAGGATGCCGGAGGTTAGTGGGGGAGCTCGTGGGGAACCAGTTTGTAGTGGGAGCCGCAGGACGGGCAGCGCTGGGCCTCGCCCTCGTGGAGCCAGAACCAGACCACGACCGTGTTGTCCTCCTCACCTGCACACAGGAAACCGGGTGAGACGAGCACCTGCTCACGAGTGGCGTGCACAGAAGCTCCCGCTTTCCCTGACGAGGATTAAGCCCCGCCCTTCTCTTTGAGCCTGAGTTTAATCCTCGTCCGAGAAAACGGCCACTGAGCCTCACAAACTTTCTGCCTCAGACACACTGACAACATCACTCACACACGCATCCCACAACCCTCTTGTTTGTGATGGAGGGAACCAGGTGGGGGTCGGCCTTGGAGCCCGCGTACTGCTTTTGGCTTCATCATGTTGTAGGGATCCTGCAGGGGAGGAAGAGGAGGGCAGTCAGGACAACAGGTCATCAGGACAGTCGTGATTTGATGGTATTCAACATCATTTTTATCTTTATTACAGACCCCCCACAGACGCCCTCAGGACCCCCCGTGCAGCTGGAGCACTGAATGAGCTGACAGCTGATGATGAAAACACTGATGAGTCTGCTCAGGTGAAACGCTGCATCCTGCAGCAGAGCTCCTCTGGCTTACCTGCCCCTGCTTCATGGCATTCATGATGACCTTCTCCAGCCCCGTGGCCTGCTCCTCGTCAGTGGGAATCCCTGCAAACACAGACAGGTGTCACCTTCAGCCGTTCCACCCTCACAGATCAAAGATGCTCTTCAAGCGACCCCCTGTGACCCAAGTGCTCCAAACGATTCAGCTCAGAGGATTTAAAGGTGAGCAGGAGCGTTTGCGGGTCGACGGTCACACGCGGCCGCAGCAGGAAGCGTTCAAAGGGTTCAGGGTTAAACTTCATTCATGAGAAAATGTAAACCTTGTTGGTCTGAGTCAGAAACAGTCGCTGCACAGGTGGGGATCCAGGTGAGCCGAGCAGGGGGCAGGAAGCAGAAACTCTGATGGACCTGCCGGAGTTTCCCCGACGCGCACCTGAGCGGGGCGTTTCCACCCGGGCAGACCAGCTCACCTGGCTCTCACTTGTGCTGCTTTCTTTCATTTACGTGCCGCCGTTTGTAACCGATACCCGTCACAGCCCGTACAAACCGATCAGTGAATAATCTGAGGGATTATCGAAGATCTGCTGAGCAGCGGAGACCGGAGCAAACAAACGGAGGCAGGTGTGTCCAATAATCAGCTGAAACGTGATAGGATAGAATTAATTCCGTCTCTCGGAGCTGACGCGCCGCTAACGGCCGGTTAGCCGCGGCTGTTTCCGGTGTTCAGTCCTCCAAAGTGCGCCGTTTGGCCTTGAAGCCGCGGACAGGCCGGTTGCAGGTTCGGAGACTGTGAAATGAACCGACCCGTTAATTTGATCTTTTTTGAATGAAGTCTGGTGCTGTGAGCGGTGCGTCACCGGGACCGGAAGCGCTCAGCGTCCTCCGTACTCTCCGCGGATTAAACCCTGTCTCCGCCGTGTTTCCCGCCGGATTTCAGGCGTTCGGAGCCGGCGCGGTGCTCACCTCCTGCCGCCATGCCGCGGCTCAGCGCGGGGTTCCGGCGGGGCGGCGAACCGCCGCGGCTCGGAGCGCAGAGCGAATGAGTAACCTTGCAGCCATTTTCCCTTCTTCACCGATAAGCGTCGCTGCGTGATGAGGTCAGCGTCGTACTCTTCTTCGTTTATTGGTGGTTAGCAGCTTGGAGAGCGTTAGCGCCACCTGTTGGTGTGCAGGTTCTGGAGGAGCTCCATTGATGACGGAAGACATTGTGTGGTCACAAAGTGTGACATCAGCATTCTGTCTACACGTCACGGTTCGTGATGTGACGTGTCTGATCCTGTTACAGCCCACCTGTCCTCAGGTGGAGGCCTCAGGGAACCACAAAGCCTTAGCTGGATCAATAACACCTGAAACCAAGCCTGAGGCAGCAGATGAGAAGAGAATATAAAATAGAAAGAATAGAATAGAATGCCTTTATTGTCATTATACAGAATGTACACTGAGTTTGGAGAACAGGTAACCCTGCAGGTGGTCGTCACCTTATTCTGTTTCCACTTTCTGCTTCAGGATCTGAGCATGCTCAGAGTCAAGGCGGCGTCCGACTTGTCGTGCGAACTCTTGGTCACCACACGGCTCGACTGAGCTCAGCAGCTCCAATCAGCAGTGATGGGCAGATGATGGGCAATGCAAACACTGATTTGAAACCTTAACAGATGTGATTTCAGACCTCAAAGTTTTGTTGCCCACAGAGTCCACTGTAGGGGATGGATGGAAGGATGGATGGATGGATGGATGGATGGATGGATAGATGGAAGGATGGATGGATGGATGGATGAAGGATGGATGGATGGATGGATGGATAGATGGAAGGATGGATGGATGGATGGATGGAAGGATGGATGGATGGATGGATGGATGGAAGGATGGATGAATGGATGGAAGGATGGATGGATGGATGGATGGATGGAAGGATGGATGGATGGATCCTCGCTCATGAAGGAGAAAACTGAGAACTCTGAAAATAATTTAACATTTGGAGATATTTGAACCCAGGAGTCAAGAATTCCTCGTGGTTTAAACCCGATGGAGAAATCAAGTGAGGAACTGAATATTAGTTAGTGAGTGATGATATTCTGAGGTATACTCACAATCACCCCCATCTGATCACAGCTTTATTGATCTCAGAACCAGGGAGGAAGGTTTCTACAAGCAGGGGAGACTGGACGTTAATGCCAGTCATGTTACTCTGAGTGTAAACTTGATGAACTGGGCTCAGTGGTCATGAAGATGCTTTGAACGAGTCTCCAGGGACCGATGGCCTCACTGCTCATTTTGACCAGTTCCTCTGGAAGGATTAAAAACTTTATTTGATGCACTGAAAGAATCCTTAGAGAAGAAAGAAGTGATGCCGAGTATGAAGCACGGGTTAGTTACCCGGATTCCTCAGGCAGGTAAAGATTAAAGGATTTTAGACAGTTTAAGGTCCTCACTTTGCTAAGACGAAGCTCCATAATCAGTGAAGTTGGGAAGATGGATTCATGATAACGTTAGGCTGGTGTTGGATCTCCTTGATTGCAGTGAAATAACTTGAGATCTCATTCTTAGATTTTTATAAAGCTTTTGACTCAAGTTGAAGTTCATATGAAAACCTTGCAGTTCTTTGGATTTGGAGGTGGAAGGTCACAGGGATGTCATATAATGGCTCTGCTTTGGTATGACGTGGCACTCGCTGTGAGATTAGAGGCTAACAGAGGAGCACATGCAGTGCCTCACCACTGTTGTTCATCCTTCTGATTAAAAACAGTCACACTGAAGGGTTAAAGGTGAAGGGTAAGCAGATCATAAGGAGTCAGTTTGCAGATGGACACCACTCTGTTTTTGGAAAATGAGAACCGGGTCCCTTCAGCCTTAAGTGATCTCTAAAGCATCGAGCTTAAAAAAGAACCTACATAAATGTGAACTCTGCATGAGCGCCCCCTGCAGTCGATATACAGATTAAAGAGGAAGTGAAATGTTTGAGCACTCATAGGATATGTTAACAGAAAACAGGAACATGGGCGGTAATACAGAAACGTGAGTCAGTCTTAAACAGGTGTGTGCAGAGGGAGGATGGTGCGCTGATGAGTGATGTGTTAAAAATGTTCCAAATCTTTCATGAAGAACAGAAGCTCTTCCTGGAGCTTCGTTTGTGTCACGGTGGGCAGTGTGACATGGAGGAACGGACCCAGTTGCAGGACTCTGGAGACAGACATAACTAAAAAGAGTTTATTGATGAGAACAAAAAAACAAAATCCTCTTGGGAGCCAGACAGAGTGCAATCCAAAAACAAAGCATGGCTAGACAGGAACACTGCAACGACGACGACATAACAGCAGAGGAAACACAGGCATTAAATGCACCAGGGGATAATGAGGGACAGCTGGGAGCACAGGTGAACCAAAATACCTTGACAAGACAAGGGGAAGCAAAACTGAACACAACACACAGGGACCAGATAACTATCAAAATAAAACAGGAAGTGAGACAAGGGAACAAAGATGCAGACTTGACACAGAACACAAGGAACTAGAAAAATCAAAACATAAACCCCACAACAAAAAAACCCAGAACAGAGAAACAAAGCAAAACCGAAACACCCAGGGTCAAAGGAGCGTGGACCATGACGGTTTGTTGATCAAATGGGAGGAACAGGCTTTGGTTACATTTGACTCGTTAGCAGTTAAACTCTCAGCTGTCAGCATAGATTAGCTGCTCTGTGCGATGAGGTGGTGTAGTAATGCCACAGCTGCAGTTGAGGAAACACACTTGGAGGCTGGAATTCTCTTCACCCGATGTGCAATTTATTTACAAGTGTTGACAAGGAGGGTCAGGATGGTGATATGACCAAAAATAAAAGATACAAAAATTATAAAAACAAACTTAGAACTGTTCAAAAAAAAAAATTCAGAAATTAACTAAACCAAAGAAACCCAAAAGGCTAAGCCCATGGCTACTGGGCTCTAGCCAACACACTAGGCCTGCTATGCCACCCTCTCTCCTCAGGAGCGTTAACTCTGGCTTATAAAGCCTAAGCCCCGCCCCAGAATGAACCACACAAAATTCACCAATTAAGTCTCCCAATTAGTGATTTTCTCCCTATGAGCAAACAAAACATTTCAGTTACCTCCTTTAAACTCTGACACATGATCATCAAAACACTAGTTGGTTCACTGTGTACTAAAGACTGTTTCACAAGGAAAGAAAAGAAAATCCCCCCTCTACATTCTTACTCACCTAGTGAGCTCCAATCTCCCCTTACTATAAAAAGATTTGGAACCTTCCACATCCTGTTTGGCAGTCCCGATCTCCAAGATGGTGGCAACATGGAACAGAGCATTCAACCAACATTTGGTAATATTGACATGACTTGGTGCTTACAAATGGTTTTGAATATATGGGCCCATTATATGTTATTTTTCTATGGCATGGAAATAAAGAGTGTTAATGCTTAGAAATAAATACCCAAAATCTGTATACTGTTGAATCTAACTGAAATTAAAGTAAGGCAATGAAGGACTGGACCAAAGTACTCTTTGGCCTCACATTTACTACTGAAAGAAACTTTGCCGGCAAGATGTTATAACTAATAGAAGTCTCTGCAGTCTGTTATTGGCCATTAAGCATTTAGTCCTATAGGGCACAGGTTACCCTGTGACAGGTGGTTTATGATTTTTTTTCTGTTTATTTTCTCATGTTTCACACTTCTCCTTTTTCTCTTTCTATGCTCAACCTCATGTTTACTGATTTTATTAATAGCTATTGTTGATATTAATAAATTATATTAATATTGATGCCACATAGCTATTGTGGAAGCATGGTGGCACAGTGGTTAGCACTGCTGCCTCACAGTTAGGATAAGTGAATGGATGGATGGATGGATAGTAGCTGTTGTTACTGCCTTATTCGTTTGCCTAATGTTCATAAAGTCAAAAAACTAAAGCCCCCTCAGACCGAGGCTGAACGTTCTGGAAGCTTTGAGTCCCGTTCCATCTGCAAAAACTAACCCAACGTTTCCTCAGAGATCATCAGACCAGCAGGCAGACGTGGTGGTGGTGTGATGGTCTGGGGCTGCATCGCTCCTTCAGGACGACCTGCTGACCTGCAGCAGCTCCACCTCTGAATGGATCAGACTAAATGAAGGTTTTGGAGTCAAAGTGTGGCCTTAAATCAGACTGAGAGGCTTTAAACAGGCGTTCGTGCTGGAAAACCCTCCAATAACGCTCCTGCAGAGCAGAGCGGACCAAAGTTCCTCCACACAGATGAGAAACACCTGAGTGCAGCCAGGTATCAGGTTTAGGGGCGGTGCCTCTCTCACACAGGGCGGGTTTGGAGAGCTTTGATCTCTTAATGAATGAAGTCCTCATTAAAACTGTTTTGTGTTGACTGCTTCTTTGTCTGACATTAAAAAGTGTTTGATGACCTGAAACGTGACAAATATGCAGAAACCAGGAAGGAGGCGGAGACTTTGTCACAGCGCTGCAGGTGAACTGATGATGAGCAGCACTGCAAAATCAGTGTTTAAACTCCCACTCAGAGCTGCTTTCTTTCTCAAAGTGCACACTTAAAGGTCAAAGGTTACTCTGTGTTCAGCTCTGATCTCCTGTCACAGCCTGATGAAGGCGTGAACAGGTGATGTAGAGCTCACAGGGATCACTGATCAGCTTTCTGATCTTCCAGTCCGGGAAAGGACATTTCCTGTGTGATGGAAAATGTGTTTCAACTCCAATAACCTTTACGATAGGAGAAAATAACTAAAATGTGAGCTGTGTCAAAGGTCATGACGCAGGTTTTCATCATGCTGCTGCTACATGGTGGTGGGAACTGGAACCCCCCACAGCAAACAGAACATGACTGCATCCACACGAGAACAAAGGAGCAATTATTTCCCTCTGAAAAGGTTGACTCCACACCTGCATCAGTACCTGAATCCACACAGGCTGCAGCAGCAGCATCATCATCACCGCCGTTCTAATCATTAACCACGTGGCAGCAGGCTGATCCAATCATAAACATCAACATTCAGATTGTGTCAGCTGATCGAGGACAAACAGAACTGTATGGCTGCTCTTTAAAGGGACAGTTCACTCAAACCCTCCCTGAGAATCCAGATGTTTGGTGGTCCAGCTGCAGCTCAGGCCTGCACAGCTGGATTTAAAGCACATTAATCGTGTCAGTGAAAGAAGACTCAGAGACGCCACAAACAGGAAGTTAAAGTTTATTGGTTCCTCACAGGAGGAGGGAGGAGCGAGTGTGATGGCGTACAGTACGGGTGTGTGTGTAAACTGACTGCATGGAAATGTCTGAAGAAACTCTTTGTGCCCGAACCACGTCTGATCCCGAGTACATGTGACACGTAAAGCGACGGCAGATGAGGTCAGAGGTACGTCAAGTAGAAGAGAGCAGGAAGTAGGCGGAGCCCGCTCGCTCTGCGGGAGAGGATGCCGGAGGTTAGTGGGGAGCTCGTGGGGAACCAGTTTGTAGTGGGAGCCGCAGGACGGGCAGCGCTGGGCCTCGCCCTCGTGGAGCCAGAACCAGACCACGACCGTGTTGTCCTCCTCACCTGCACACAGGAAACCGGGTGAGACGAGCACCTGCTCACGAGTGGCGTGCACAGAAGCTCCGCTTTCCCTGACGAGGATTAAGCCCCGCCCTTCTCTTTGAGCCTGAGTTTAATCCTCGTCCGAGAAAACGGCCACTGAGCCTCACAAACTTTCTGCCTCAACACACTGACAACATCACTCACACACGCATCCCACAACCCTCTTGTTTGTGATGGAGGGAACCAGGTGGGGGTCGGCCTTGGAGCCCGCGTACTGCTTTGGCTTCATCATGTTGTAGGGATCCTGCAGGGGAGGAAGAGGAGGGCAGTCAGGTGGTTCCTGCACCTGAAGCTCCTCAGAGTCAAAGTCTGATCTGAGACCAGCTGATGCTGAGCCTCAGTACAACATTCATGTCTGAAAATATCACTAAACAACATTCACACTCAAACAAGGCAAATAAAAAAAATTCTGTGCAGAAATGAGAACCAAAAAATATGAGAAACTATAAAAGATTTTTAGGAGCTTTAAATATGACACGCACACAAACATCCTGAGACAGAAAAATCATTAAAAATGTTTAATGTCCCCAAAATGAACTGAAAGTCGAATTAAAGCCTCAAAATTGGAGCTAAAATCTGAAAATAAATAAATATCCAGACTAAGCTGAGTCAGAAAACTCACCTGTCAATTAAAGCAGTAACAATTGACAGGTGAGGGCTCACGGCTGCAGAGTGATGATGAAAACACTGATGAGTCTGCTCAGGTGAAACGCTGAGCTCTCCTCTGGCTTACCTGCCCCTGCTTCATGGCATTCATGATGACCTTCTCCAGCCCCGTGGCCTGCTCCTCGTCAGTGGGAATCCCTGCAAACACAGAACTCATTAAACACAGAACGTCCCAACGGGCCGGAGCGAGCGCGGGGATCTGTGGACTTCCTGTGGATCACATGACTGCGGCAGTGTTATCATCAGTGTGGCTACAGCTACAGAATAAAGCAGCTCCTGTTCCTCTGAGAACATCTCAGCTGTGTCCCCGTTAACAGCAGCTCAAACACCGGCCGGTCTCTGCCTCAGCCTCAGGGAGACGGTTTTAGCACCACCACACTCCCGAGCTGGTAACACATTTACCACAAACACAGACTACAGTGGATTCTCCACGTCAAAGGTAAAAGGTCACTGAGGGCCGATCAGCAAACCCAGAGCCAAACACGGGGTCAGGAGCATCCAACTGATGACGTATCTTAATCTGATTTGTTCCGGTGCGTTTGTGTTTCCGGTGCTGCTAATGAACTCTGAAAGCAGAGATGACTGCCTCGGACCGTCTGTGACCTTACCAAACAAAAACACGGACATCACCGACCTGAAGCAAAAGGTCACCGATGCCTCTGAGGAGGCTCGGCCAGAAACCGACTGTGCTTCGTGCAGCTAACCATGTGGAAAAACTTTAGCTCCTCATTTTCTAATAATTTTTAAAGGACTGCATTCGCCCTCCATGCCGAGGAGACCTTCAGGAAGCTCAGTGGGTTCAAACTTTTACATATTAAATGTGTTTTAGGTCCTTTAAAGCGCGCCGACCTGAACGCCGTCATTCCCAGCGTGTGTTGCGCAGAGCCTTTTTAACTCTACCTGCTGGACAATAAACCGAAACACGGTTTTCAATAACCGGCCGGATATAGACTGAAGTTTGGTCTGAGCGGCGCCGTCACCGCGACCGCAGAGCGCCCTCCGTCCTCGCCGCGGATTAAACCTTCCTTCCGCCGGATTTCAGGCGTTCGGAGCCGGCGCGGTGCTCACCTCCTGCCGCCATGCCGCGGCTCAGCGCGGGAGTCCCGGCGGGGCGGCGGACCGCCGCGGCTCGGAGCGCAGAGCGGAGCAGTAACCTTGCAGCCATTTCTCCTTCTTCACAGATCAGCTGGTCGCACGGAAATGACGTCAGACCTAGTTTTCTTCTTGAGTTTAATGGCGATTGGCAACAACGAACTGAAACATTACCGCCACCAACTGGTGTGGAGTGTGGACTGGGCTGTCGTTAAAACTAAACCCAGTAACTGGTTTCCAGTATTTTGTACCAGTGTATTTACTGTAGCAGCCTAAATATCTTTTTACTGTTTGTAAACAATGATGACGTAGGTAGCAATGCACGCGCATTTTAGAAACGGAAATACAGCGGAGTTCAAAAGAGTTTCAACCTACAAGAAGGAATTATCAAGGATCATGATCACTACCTGCAAATTAATTAATGCAGCTAATTCTGTTTACTTTAGATACCTGACATCCCGGTATAACCTGAGTAGATAAATAACTTTACCTGATATAAAATCGGCGCTTCAAACATTCAGTCCAATTTTTATTAGTACATTTGATGGCTTGCAACCACAGACGCCTCCGTTTTCTCTCAAACAGCTGTGATCCCGTTGGATTCGGTACAACTTCAGTCTGCTTTTGGTAGAGTAGAAATTCTGACAGCCAAACACGCAACAGCAGACATTTATGATGCTGATATTGCTTTTAAATCACGTTCAAACGCTGCGCAGTCTCCTTGTTCTTATTGATTTGAATGGAGTAGCAGTTCACTTCTGTTACCAAAATGCGCATGCATACTTTGATGACGTAGGCTGTAAAAGGGTCTATACCCCTGGCATATTTTATTTCACTTCCAGTGCTCGGTTCCTCGTTTTCTCTTTGTTTTTGTTAACAACTTGTTTCCTCCATAAAAACCAAAAACAAACTGGCTTCCAGTAACGTAACGGATGCCTTTGACTTCCTGAATCCTTCAGAAACAGCTCAACAGCTTTCCTGAGTCTCTGATTCAGCCCTGGATTTACAGCCTCATATAAAACCTGTTCCCACAGTCCCTGTGCAGAGCCTCCCCACAATAAACAGTGTACATTTAAACCAGTGTGTCCAAGTCTGAGTCTCAACAGAATCGTCTCCTCTCTGCTCCACCCTAATCAAGCTGTGAACCCTTGCCGGCCATTTATCAGCCCCAGAAACTTTCCCATTAATTCCCTCCTCAGTTCTTCTCCTCGTAAAAATCATTATTTTAGTTTAAACTTTAAAACCCCACTCGTAAACAGTCTTAAACACATCATTAACACAACAAAAACAACGAATGGAGTCACTGTGCTCTCCTGTGGGGTCCCACAGAAAGCACAGAAACTTTATTCAGTACCAGCAGAGCTGAGGAGGAAAACCATATCCGCTCATTTTATTTAAGAAGACCAAACACAGAGACGCTCAGATCCCACAAACATTTCAATCATACAGACACAGATACAAACACATATGAACTCATTCAGTAAAAATAATCGATTACATACTGACGTATGGGGAAAACAAAAGGAGGACATTGAAAGAATAAGACACAGTCAGGACCAAATCGTTCTGGATGTTTTTGCAGATTTGAACTCAAACCTGTGATCAAAGTGCAGGCTGGCAGCTCTAATTTAGAGGCTCCAAACAAACTGCACAGTCGGCCTGTTTTAAAACCCTCTGCAGGAAGTGATGCCCGAAGAACTGCAGTCACCACCTCTGCAGGTCGTTCCTGCAGCACCTTCAGCTGCTGCTCCTTTGTAGGTGTTTAACTGCTGTAAAGCTGACTCGGCCATTGAGGAACATCCCACAGGAACAATTCGTCTTGGGCTGCTTTTGCAGGCTGACTCATAATCATCTGCTCTGTGTCTGAACCTGAGCAGAGAGTACAGCCCTGAACACGTCACAGCCCTCACCATAACGCTGACAATGATGATCAATAAATGTTTGAATCATTCGATCTGGTCTCACTGTGCACCACGACACCTTCAAAGACCACGAGAGTGCTTATTAATCAGCTCTGCTGAGCTGAACCATTCCACCCTCACCGGTGACCAGAGAAACCACCACAGAGCGCTCTTTCTACCATAAACTTGATCAGCTGAACCCCTCATTCAAGCTTTCAGCAGAGTTCCTACCAGCACTAAGTCCTGGCAACACATCACCCCAACCCTTACGCACCTCCACTGGTTCCCCTCAAGTCCCAGAGCTCCTATAAAAATCCTTCCACTAACCTACAAACCTTCCCACTATTCCTCTGATCTCCTCTCCTGCACCCCTGGATTCTGCAGGTGAAGCCTTCAGAGCTGCTGCATCCATCCTCTGAGATCCAGTTTCTCTGGACAAAAAACAGCTGAAATGTCACCTACTCATGGAGGCCCTTGATGTTTGTGTGTAAAGTGACCTCAGGGTTCCTGGTTTAATCAATGAAAAGGAAGGGCCATAGGACAGGGACAATGACTGTATTTATTGTTGACTGCTGTTTTACAATGGTTCATGAATTCAGTGATGCTGAACAAATGTGACACATCACCTCAAACACCTCCAGTTTCATCAAAATTAACCAATGAAAACTAGATAAGCTCCACATAATTAGCGGGGAACATGCCATAGCGCCCATCAGGACCATAACCTCTCCACCAACCCTCATCCAGCATCTCTATGTGGGTTATGATGTCATCAGGGTCAAAGGTGATCTCCGTGTCGTCCACTGTGGAGGAGAGGTGAGAGAGAAAATTCAAGCAGTTCAAAAAATAAAAGCATAAAGGAACCAGTGAAACAGGATATTTTAAGAGATATTACATTTGTATATGGACAAAACAGTTCAATGTTTCACCAAAGTGATAAAGAATAACTCAGCTTTTATATTGAATGCCTAATACTGCGAGACAAACTCGATACTTTGCAGCACTGCTGAGATACAAAATACTTTGTGATCAAATGCTGGAAAAAGTGAAGAAAAACGTGACAAATTCATAGCTTGGTTAATTACTTCTGATTTAATGTTAAATAGTTGATCGTTAATCATCAATATTTGAGTCACAATAATGTAGTTGGGATGTCAGATTTTAATCAGGCACGCCGGACCAAAGGACGTGACGGTCCTGAGTAGTGAAAGAAAAAGCTGTGGCCCCACAACTACCAAAGACAAGAATGAGTGTGTGTACGCACCGGCCTGGTAGTCATACAGAGCTCTGGCACAGATGCTTTGCCCACTGGTAACCTCATCAGTGTCACCAGCCTGAAATTACAAACATATTAACATTTCAACAGCATTTTAAGCATTTCATTTAATAATTTTACACTCAAACTATGGAAGACTAAATCTGCCAAAAAAGATTAAATAAATAAATGAGTAAAAAAATTAATTACCTAAATAATTTAAATGAATATGCCTATAAAATGCAGGGATTCAATAATTAAAAATAGAGAAATTAATTGGTTTCTATTTCATGAAAAATATGATCTCATTCTGAATTTAATGGTAGCAACGCATCTCCAAAATTTGGGACGGGCCAACAAAAGTCTGTAAAAGTCAGTGGTGCTAGAAACAGCTGGAGGAACATCTGCAGCTGATCAGGTTTACTGGCAGCAGGTCTGTGACGTGATCGGGTATAGACAGTTTAGAGAGGTAAAGATGGGCAGAGGGTCATCAACCTGCACCTACAAACTGTGGAACAGTTTCAGAATAATGTTCCTCACTGTGAACATCTCAGCATCTACAGTAATGATATCATCAGAAGACTCTGGAAAAGCCTCTGTGCGCAGGGATGAGGCTGGATGGGCGTGATCGAACCACAGGTCGAGGAGGAGGAGTAGCAGCAATCTTCAATTCCAGCTTAGTAATTAATCAAAGACCCAGAAAGAGTTTTAATTCTGTTGAAACCATCTGATTTAGTGCTCAGTTCAGATAAAATCATTATAGTGGGTGATTTTAACATCCGTGTAGATGCTGAAAATGACAGCCTCAACACTGCATTTAATCTATTATTAGATTCAATTGGCTTCTCTCAAAATGTAAAGGAGCCCACCCACCACTTTAATCATACTCTGGATCTTGTCCTGACATATGGCAAAGAAACTGAAGACCTAACAGTATTCCCTGAAAGCCCCCTCCTATCTGATCATTTCTTAGTAACATTTACATTTACTTTAATGGATTACACAGCAGTGGGGAATAAGTTTTATTACAGTAGGAGTCTTTGTGAAAGTGCTGTAACTAAGTTTAAGGATCTAATTCCTTCATTATTATGCTCTTCAGTGCCATGTGCCAACACAGTGCAGAGCAGCTACCTAAACTCTGCTCCCAGTGAGGTAGATTATCTCATCAATAGTTTTACATCCTCACTGCGTACGACTTTGGATACTGTGGCTCCTCTGAAAAGGAAAGCCTCAAATCAGAAGTGCCTGACTCCGTGGTATAATTCACAAACGCGCAGCCTAAAGCAGATAACCCATAAGATGGAGAGGGAATGGCGTCTCACTAAAGTAGAAGATGCTCATTTAGCCTGGAAAAAGAGTTTGTTGCTCTATAAAAGGTTCTTGTACTCGGCCCCACAAATCTCAGAAACATGGTGTCAAACCAGATACTTACTCTGGATGGCATTACTTTGGTCTCCAGTAACACTGTGAGAAATCTTGGAGTCATTTTTGACCAGGATATGTCCTTCAATGAACATTTTAAACAAATATGTAGGACTCCTTTTTTTGCATTTGTGCAATATTTATAAAATTAGAAACATCCTTTCTCAGACTGATGCTGAAAAGTTAATCCATGCATTTATTACTTCTAGGCTGGACTACTGTAATTCATTATTATCAGGCTGTCCTAAAAACTCCCTGAAAAGCCTTCAGCTGATCCAAAATGCTGCAGCTAGAGTACTGACAGGGACTAGAAAGAGAGAGCAGATTTCTCCCATATTGGCTTCTCTTCATTGGCTCTCTGTTAAATCTAGAATAGAATTTAAAATCCTTCTCCTAACATACAAGGTCTTGAATAATCAGGCCCCATCTTATCTCAAAGACCTCATAGTACCGTATCACCCCAATAGAGCACTTCGTTCTCAGACTGCTGGCTTACTTGTGGTTCCTAGGATACTTAAAAGTAGAATGGGAGGCAGAGCCTTCAGCTTTCAGGCCCCTCTTCTGTGGAACCATCTCCCAGCTTGGATTCAGGAGACAGACACCCTCTCTATTTTTAAGATTAGGCTTAAAACTTTCCTTTTTGATCAAGCTTATAGTTAGGGCTGTATTAGATGACCCTGAACCACTCCCTTAGTTATGCTGCTATAGGCCTAGGCTGCTGAGGGGGGTCCCATAATGCACTGTTTCTTCTCATTCACCTTTATTTACTTGTTTATACTTCACTCTGTATTTAATCATTATTATTAATCTCTGTCTCTCTTCCACAGCATGTCTTATGTCCTGTCTCTCTCCACTCAGCCCCAACCGGTCGCAGCAGATGACTGCCCCTCCCTGAGCCTGGTTCTGCTGGAGGTTTCTTCCTGTTAAAAGGGAGTTTTTCCTTCCCACTGTTGCCAAATGCTTGCTCATAGGGGAACATTTTGACTGTTGGGTTTTCTCTGTGTTATTGTAGGGTCTTTACCCACAATACAAAGCGCCTTGAGGCGACTGTTTGTTGTGATTTGGTGCTATATAAATTGAATTGAATTGAATTGAATTGAATTGAATTGAATTGAATTGAATTGAATTGAATTGAATCGATCGAATCGAATCTTCAGGCAGCCCTGCAGTAAAAGCAGGTCTCATCCCATCCTGGAAATCACTGCATGGTTCAGGAAGACTTCCAGGAATCACTGAGCACAGCTCAGCGTGCCATCCACAGATACAGGTTAACAAAGAAGCCATCTGTGAGCATGATCCAGAAACAGCTGAAGGGAAAACTGTTCTGAGGTCAGATTAAAGAGCAGAGAGTCCACCCGGCTGTTCTCAGCTCAGTTTGAAGCCCGCATCTCTGATGGTATGGGGAACTGGCAGCTGGCACATCTGGAAAGGCTCCGTCAGTGCTGAAAGGTGTATCCAGGCTTCAGAGCAGCATGTGCTCCCATTCATAGGCACTGTTTCCTTCAGGGAAGGCCTTCGTGTTCCAGCAGGACGATGCTGAACCGTCAGCGTGATTGGTAACGTTTCATAAAGTCAGTATGTTGTCAACAAATCCTTTATGAAATTTAAAATCTATAGTTGTTTAAGTTGAATAACTGTGCAGCATATTTCTCTGGAAATTCAGACCTGATTCTAAAGACAGGTTCACAGTGCGCGTCCCATTTGGGGATCTCTAAACAACCTTCTCCTGTTTATGGCTGCTGTCATGCACACTGTATGTCTGAGGTCCGAAAGGCCTCTGGCTCAGAACTTCACTTCCTGGAGTCCTCAGAAGTACACCTGGTACATTTGAGGTATATTGGACAGACAGTTGTTGAGAAACAAAGCACGTCTGCACACCAGAGTTTTAAAGGTCAGAGTTTTAAAATCTTTTCCAGGAGCGGCCTCTGGGGTGCAGACTTCTTTGTTTCTCATTGATTCTCTGTTTTCCTGCACCCTTTTATTTTTGGATGTGCGTGTTCTACCGAGACCCACAAACAGTTGTTGAAACAGGCCAACCAGAAGACAGACTCCTCAGATTGTCCTCAGACATCAAAGGGAACATGACGTGTTTTATGCCGGTAAACATAGTTATGACGAAGTGAACTTACTGCTGGTGCATGCTGGGAAATGTTTTCATACAGGTTCTCGGTGCTCCTGACTGGTGTTTTGTACAGGTCATCCACAACTGGAAGTTCCTCTGCAGATTATCAAAAACCACAAATACTGCAATTAAAGATAAAAAAGTGTCTCTTGCATTTGAGGACAGCAGTGAAAGAAGTGAAGAGTCCAGTGCTGGGCATCTCCACACTACACATTATTATATTTGGTTTCAGAGAAAGTTATTTATTACTTGTCTGGGACTCACTTCAGGGTGGTATAACTAGACCTTCCTGTATTAAATGCTGTAATTAATAATTAATGAACCATTAATCAGAACTCTTGTTTGGCATTAAACTTAAGGATGAGTTTCACCAAGCTGCCTGAAACTGACTTTAAAGATTCTTGTTCTATGAGGACAGCAGCCAGTAACCAGATACCCCACTGCACTCATGGTGTCACAGCTTCACCAACATGATGGAGCAACCACAGAGTAACGACAGAGCTGCAAACAGTTAGAATTTACCACAGCAAACACAGAACATCTGGACGTGGTTCTTACTTAGTACCCAAAATAGTTCCAGTTTGATCACCACCAAAGTGCGGAAACGTCAGAGAAACTCGAGTGATTCAGTTTCCTTTCTCAATATTGATTTATTTTAGGAAACCCCATGCTCTCTTATCCTTAAGAGGAAACAAGGTTTAAAAGAAGAAGATTAAAAAACAAGTTCCAGGGATAAATGCTCAAAATAAAAATGGACGGTAAGAATAAATGAAAAGTTCACACCTTGAGGAGTTTCATATGCATCTTCATCAAACTCGTCTGACCACTCGTCCTCCTCTGCATAAGCAGCATCTGTGTTCATGGCAGAGGGAGAGACGTGTGATGTCACACATGCAGCACGCGGCTGTGTCAGTAATCGGTTCAAAATGGCTTCAACAACAGTGGAACAGGAAGTCCAGAGAGGACATTTGTGGGATCAAGTGCTCAACCAATTAGAAATGGTCAGGACTCGAAGCCCCTCCCCTCAAACCACCCCACAAGACTTCATGTATTCTCTGGTTCCTCCAAAGGTTCCCTGTGAACCTCCTGCAGTGGAAAAGCAGCCTCAGTGTGTCTCACCTGCAGGCTGTACAGGTGAGTCTGCGCTCTCTGGGATGTAGGGAGGCAGGCAGCGGTGAGTCACGCAGCACAGGTGAGGCATTCGTGACTGGAGACAGGGGGTTCCAAGCAGAGGCAGGGGCCACAGCCAGAGGAAAGGACGGGACGTCTCGTTCAAAAGATTTCTGTGATAGAAACCGACTCTGAAGCTTCCCTGCAGGTGAAAAAACATGAAGGTGAACTTCATCGTCCTCGTCATCATCATGCTGCTGATTCAGGGCTGCTGTGCTGCTCACCAGGTCCGGAGGCAGCAGGCCTGTCGCTGGCCTCGAAGCTCTGCTCCCTCTGCTGGAATATGTCTCTGGGATTGAACGCTCTCTGAGAAATCAGGGACTTCGCCTCCTGGGAATGGAACAGAGGGATGTGCAAAAGGATGCTAAACTAAAGAAGCAGGATCCTACATTTCCCACAATGCAATTCCACCCTCTCTAATCTGCAGGTTCAGCTGAACTTTAGTCAATAAATGCTGCACCTGGTGGAGACTGCAGTTCCCATGATGCATCTTGGTGGGAACATCCAATCAGAGAGCAGAACAAATGTTGCCAGATCAGTAAGAAAACCATCTGCACCTCGATTTCATACATATACTGTTTTGGGACAATTTTTGGTGTTGACACCATGACGTCAGCCACTGAGGCTCATGGGTAATGTAGTAATTAGAGCTGAAATAATTAAAAACTTAAACCTACGTGATGATTTTTATCACGTTTTTCCATGTGATCACACTCACGTTAGCTTTCTGCACCGAGGCAGTGGAGCGGATTCCTGCCATCGTCCTGCTCTCCTGCTGCCGGCTCTGAAACAGACAAATCGGTTTACTGCGAAATATCGAAACCACAGCAGCGACGCCCAGGAGCCCTCACGACACGGGAGCTTTTCATCAAGAAATAAAGAAATGAGCCCACACACACATGAAGTGGTGTTATTACACCCAAATGTTCATTAATGGGGGTCAACCCTGACCCTAACAGGTATGTGTGACCCTGGGTTTATCTGTCAGAGAAGCAAACCTGCCAAAATAAACTCCAGAGTTTGACTTCCTGTCGCTCACCTGCCGCTGCTGCTCCCTCTCTCGCTCCTCTTCCTCCCTCTGCTTCTGATGAAGCCTGAAACAGAAATCAGAGCTGAGTTTTTCTCTCGTTGTGTTGTTGTGTCTTTTTGTGCGTCTGACTCACGTCTCCTGATCGATCTGCTGAGCTCTCTCCCTCGCTATCCTCTCCCTCTCCTTCAATTGTCTCTCCTCCATCTCCTTCTTCTCCCTCTCCATCTTCTGCCTCTCCTCCTCCGCTCGCCGCTTCTCCTCCTTTTGACGCCTTTCTTCGTCCCTCTGAGGAAGAGGAGGAGAGTTGTGTCATTTTACCCTGAGTAAAGCAGCAGGTATCAAACCTTTGCCTCAGGTGTGACGGAGGTGAAACCGGACCTGAGCTTTGACCCAGAAGTCGTCCTTATTGATCTGTTGGATCTCATCGATGGCGCTGATCTTCTGATACACGGAGCCCTGCGTGAGCAGAGGAGAAAATAACACAAGTGTCCCGTTTCTTTAACCGTGCATAAATTATGATTTCATTTTCTGTTTCCTCATGCTGCGGGCTCGCTCCAGCCCTCTGCTGCTGGACGCAGCACCTTTTAGCTTAGTTGTGAAGCAGATGCATATTTAGTGCCGTGCAGGCCTGTAAGACGAAATCTTGGATCACTGGACGGTAAAACGTGCTCAGGACATGCACGGCTGTGTAGCATGGTCCTGACTGCTCACCACGGGTCCTCTGGGAACCTCTCTGTACTCCTGTGTTTGCTGGTGGAAATTAAAGTTGGCTCCAGACGCTTTGGCCACTTTCGCCAAGATGGCCTCCGGGTCCACGTCCTCCTCCGCGCGGGCATTTATGGTCACATGGGCTCCCTGTGATCACACACCTGTCAAAGCGTGTCATCAGACCTTCGATCCAGCTTCTCAGAAAAAAAGACGGACTCACCTTCAGGAAACCTGCTATGGTGCTCACGTGATTGGTGCATTGTCCTTTCCGGGAGTCCTTCACACCTTCACCTGTCTGAAGAGACAAAATCATCCATTCACACACATAAATTAGGCATTTTCCCATCAGTCAACACTGTAAAACTAAAATCTACACAGTACTACGGTCCTTCACAGAAGCCCCTTTGGCAGCAGGTCTGAGGAATCTCCTTGGCTAATCTCAGCTGGATTTGGATGGTTATCCCGTTCTTCCTGGCCTGTGCTCCCAGGATATCTCAGATTCTCTGGGAAAACTGCTCATATTCTAACTAGTATCTTCAGGTCTCTCTTCAGATGTTCTCTGGGGTTTGAACCTCTGCTGCCGTCACCTGGTGCTGAGAAGCAGCCGCACTGCATGGTGCTGCCACCGCCATGCTTTACTGCAGGCTCGTACTAACCACACATGGTGCTCGGAGTTCAGAGGTCAGCTCAGGGAATCTTTTAGCTTGTGGTTCAGGTCCTTTAAAGCTGATTGACAAACAAACTGTCGTCGTGCGTCTTTTACTCAGTTTCTTTATATTCTGCACAAAGGGCTTCCAAAGCTCTACAGCAGTTGCTTCATACTTTTCACATGTTGATTGGGTCTAGGTGATCATCGTGTGCTCCCTACCTTACCACAGCATCACCTGCAAAGGTACAATCAGGGGGACCGATCGTCCACGATGTTCAGAGCCTTACAGATATCTGATGAGTGGATCGTCTGTGGACAGAGCTTTAGAGGGACTGCCTCGATTCAGGTTTCAGACTTCTTTGATTTTACAGGTATTGGTGCTCCGGGGAACACAAAGCTTTGGAAAGAGGTTTTATACCCTAATCCTGATCATCTTCCTCTCAGAGGTCTGCAGAGAAATACTCTGCTGTAGCTAGCTTGGTGTCCTGACATTCACAGACGTCTTGCTTATCCACTTCAGTGAGATCCAGGTGTCCATGAGGCTTACCACACCGAGAACTTAGGAGGAAGTTGGCCGTCTAGTTTCCATCTAAAGATGATACAACATGTTCTGACTGCAGAATTTCTAAAAGATGGATCCATCATTAATGCTGCTGCGAGCTGAGGATCTGAACTCCTCAGATGTTTGTGGTGCACACCGAAATGAAAACAACTTCAAACCTGGTTCGAGTTAAAGTCAGTCTTACCCAGTTTATGAGGACGTATTTGGGCAGACCAGAGTTCGGGTCCTTGACTCGACAGAAAGCGTACATCACCTTCCCACTGTTCAGCTCCTCCACCAGCTCCTCTAATCCACCATCTACACAAAAACAAAGAGAAAATGATTTCCAACATCTTTCTTTCTGCCTCGCACCTTTCTGACAATCAGACCGTTACTGGAGACTCAGACTGGAGCGTTCTCCATGATGCTTCTCCCCGCTGGTCTGAACGTGTTTCAGAGCAGGTTTAATGCCGATAAGATGGTTTCTGCTCTCGATAGTCACACATCAGACATAATGACAGAAGTGAAGGTGTTAGCTCTGTCTGGGCTGCATGTGTGAAAACAGCTGTGGATTTCAGTCTTGGTGCTTCACCACGGTGATTACATCATAGCTGTGGCTCAGGAGCTCATCTGCTACCTGGCAGGTTGGTGGTTCAATCCCTGGATGCTCCAGTCTATCCTTGAGCAAGATACTGAACCCTGAGCTGCTCCTGATGTGTGTGTGTGTGTGTTTGTGTGTGTCAGAGGCATGTTGTATAAAGCACCGTGAGAGGAACCCGTCTATGAACCAGTTTGCAGCTTCATGCTTTATGGAAGTGGACAGGTTCCAGCTGAAACAGTTCTTATCTCAGTGTGTCATCATCTCAGTGTTGGTGCTCTGACACGCTGAGCTTTATCAGCCAGCAGGTGGCTCCGCCCATTTGGAGCGTTTTCCCTCTGTTTCCACTTTTGTTTTCAGCGCCGGTGTTGGAGTCCCACTAAACAGAAGGTTTCATACATTTGCTTCATTGTCCACTTTTAGTGTGTTGAACTATAAATCCTCAGGAGACAGTGTGGGCCACATCTGGGCCACCTTTGGCACAGTTATGGCCAGATGTGGCCCAGATGTCCTGCCACATCTGGCCCATGTAAATAGAGCTGCCTCACACAAGTCAATGCTTCAATTCAATTCAGTTTTATTTATGAAGCACCAAATCACAGCAGTCACCTTTATATAGTAAAGTAAACAGTGGCTGATTGACAGTGCTAGGCCCCTCCTACAGTATCCTAAAAGAGTGCAAAGACCAAGCTGCACGTGGCCTCACCTGTATTCATCCACCTGAATCAAACTATGATCACTGTGGCCCAAAGACACAGCTGATCAGAGCTGCTTTGAAGCTGCTGAGTGTTAAGGGGGACTTAAAGGAAATGCCACAGCAGAGGATCACCAACATAAACTAAAGCTCATCTCAACAGGGCCAAAAACACCTGAGGAAACAGGTGAGAAGTCAGGGAGGAGAGAGAGCAAACGGGTAAATCCACAGAAAAGCACGAGGAGCTAACCTTCAAAATAAAACAGGAAGTGACCTCCAAAATGCAAAAGGAGGCCTTTAAAGGTAGCAGAGAATAAACGCTCACCTCCTTTCTGTGCCACGCGGAGGTCATTGCTGTTTCCTTCATAGGTGAACAGCACCCTGAAACACAGACACGGACAGGTGTGCACCACACACACCACACTAACAGCAGCTTCCTGACAGCTCATCGTGAACCTTCGCTCACCAGTTTGTGTCTGATTTGTTGTCCACCACCTCTTTGTAAGCAGCCGTCAGCGCAGCTCCGTTCTTACTCAGGTTGACAGACATGTTGATCCCGTCTCTTCGTCCACAGGACGGCACGCCGACACGGACTCCAAACGGAATTGTGTGGGAAAACCTCCTCGGGATCAGAGCACTGGGACGGATTTAGCTCCGACGAGACTAACCGGGCGAGTCGGAGGATCCAAACCTGATCGACCACATTCTCCACCGGTTACTCCTCCCACACCTTCATTCATCAGCAGGAGGACACACAGGTGTGAAAGAGAGCCACGCTCATCATGTGACTCCTGACCTTTAATGGGAGGGAAAACAGGAGTGTGTGTCTGTGTGGGTCAGAGTCCACAATCAAACTTGTTTGTAAAGATGAATGCTCTCCCATCACTGCAGCCTGGAAGCAGCTCAGGCTTCATTAAAACGAGCCTGAACTTCACGCCTGTGCTGATGGACACAAACATCTGACCTCTGCTAACCTTTAACCCCATAGTCTCATTATTCCTTATTTCGTTTGTGTGAACCATGACACACACCAGGATTACAGCCATAATCCCATCCTGAGACAGGCTTCAGCCCCCCGTACACAGAAAGACTTCATGCTCACCTCATCACTTCAGCTTTAATGCACTTTGGAAATAAACATGTCACAGCTGAGTATTAAACCAGCTTGGATCACGAATCCTGCACCAGCGACATGAAGTTATTACTTCATTAGAAGCCATTAAAACACCTGCACACACACGCACACACTCATACACACAAACAGCAGCCAGGTACTGATGGATAGGCTCCGCCCCCTCATGTGGGACGCTGTGTGGACTGTATCGTTCGGGGTTGTGTAGTCACAGGCTGTCAGACTGAGGGAGTCGATGGAGCTCAGGCACGGCGAGTGAACGGCGTCTGGGACCTTTAAGCATTGGGCGCGGCGGCGGAGAGAGAAATGGTTAAACGGGTCCTCTGAGGTTTCCATGGCTGCTGTAAAATGAAAGAAGGCGAGTCTGCTGTGATTGGCTGAGGCGAACAAACAGCAGGTTTTATTCTAGATGATGCCATTCCACTTAAATACTCAAACATGCACCTGCCCCTTTAAGGCCACAGATTAAAACACGAGTCTGTTCTTCTTCTATCACATAAAATCTAGCAGTCAGATGTGTTCACTGTGTCTCTGCCTCAGTGTCTCTTTTTGGCCCCGCCCACTCCTCCTCAGGTGCATCATGGCCTTGAAAGTTAGCAGGCCAGCGTGGTGAGTAGCGAGGGAGGATCGGCGGAGGAGGTCTCAATGGTTCCTGCGGGAGGGCGGCGGGCCTCCACTGAGGGTTTCCGAAGAAGCTGTCCTCCGACCACGGCGCTCTCCACCACTGACCGTCCAGCTGAGGACGCGTCCATCGATACGGGCTGAGCGAGGGAGGATGGAAAGGCGGCGGAGGCAGAAAGCCACCCTGAGGAGGGCGTGGATGGAGGTGAGGGTTCATTCCTCGTGGAGGCAAAGGTCTGCAGGAGGAAAAAGGATTTTAATAACCCCACAGTGAAGGTCAGTGGTCTGATTCAAATCTTATTCTAATAAAAACACTCAGCCCCACCTGTGGTACCGGGGCTTCGGAGCTCGCCTCTTCTGCCCGCAGTCGTCGATCGATGAGGTGAAAAGCGGCCGGTGAGCGGCTTGGCCTCTCGTTGGCTCCTGCTCGACCTCCTCCATCCCCTCGTTACTGTCACGACAGACCACAGAATCAGGAACCAGTCAGAGGGCAGGAAAATAATGTCTCACACTGATATCGCTCACAGAGAAGCTGATTCATAGAAGAAGAGCTCTGATCGTTTACTAACACTCAGCTGATCACACCTGCAATTACAGGTAAAGCCACACGGATGAATTCTGAGCACTCAAAAATACTCTGCTCAAAAGCATAAAGGAAGAGTTAGATGCACAGGTCAGGTGATGTAGCGCAGGGGGAAATGTTTCACAGGTGGAGGACTCTCACATTTTCCCCTCCTCATCTTTTCTGACTGGTTTACACTAGTTCTGCATTTGGCTAGGGTCAGGGTCACTGCTGCTAGCATGAGGCCATACCTGGACCCTACAGAGGCTGCACAGGTAGTCCAGCTAGTCCAGGACACATCAATACGTGCCACTTTCAGAAGGTTTGCTGTGTCTCCCAGCACAGTCTCAGAGCATGGAGGAGACTATGGAGAGCTGGACAGGGCCGTAGAAGCAGGACCGGGATCTGCTCCTTTGTGTAAGCAGGAACAGGAGGAGCACTGCAGAGCTACAGAATGACCTCCAGCAGCCACTGGTGTGAACAAATACTCAGTGGGGTGGAATCGAACCCAGACCTTCTAGATGTCATTCCAGCTGGGAGGCAGCAGTGCTAACCACCACGCCACTGTGCTGCCTCAGGACACCACCCATCATCTCAGCTGTTCCAGCTGCTGCATCATTCTATCACTTTGATTTTTTTGATCAGTGTACTCTCAGAAATGTTACATTTTAATGTAAATGTTTTAGTTTATTTCCTTTAATATTTGTATTTATCACAATGGAAATATATTTAAAATATGTTATTAACATGTTTGTAATATTTTAACATTCTGAATGAATTCTGATGAAATCCTGAGCAGGGATTTCTATTTCTAGCATTTTAAGCTAAATAGATTATATATTTTACTGTTCTAACATTCATTGTTTCAATCCTGATTTGTGTGTGTGTGTTCATTTCTTCATGCGTGTGCCTCTGCAGACGCCTGCAGTGACCTGCTGCAGCATCACCTCCTCCTCGGCCCCCGCTGAAGGTCCTGCAGGTAGTTCTGCCTCTCCATGGCGTGACCTCGAGCCGAGTTAAACACTGCAGACGCAGAGAAGGTTTAAGAAGCTTCACTCTGATCTCAGACACTAGAAATCATTAGATATGAGAGACAGACTCACGCTCCACGGCCTCTTTAGGATCCATCCCATCCACATCGATCAGATACCTGCAGGTGACACACAGCTGTTAGACCCCGCCCACGCACGAGCCGGCCGAGCAGCACGCGTCAGTCCGTACGTACCTGCAGATCAGGTAGCCGGTGCGGTTCAGGCCGTGGGTGCAGTGGACTCCGATCAGCTTATCTGCAGGAGAGAGGAGTCAGTGTCAGAGCGCTCGGTTTCCCAGGAGACACAAGCATTTCTGTTGCCACGGCAGCAGGGATCTGTGGTGGGGCAGCAGCCTTCACTCCACCAGCCTAAAGATTTACTTCCTGCTTCTGCTGCTGAGAGCATGACTCTAAACCAGGAGCACCACCTCACTGGGCCTAGCTGCATATTAGACGGAGCTTATTGGTTTGAGGGGCAGGAAGGGTCGGTTCTTCTGGTCCACGGGGTTAACAGAGGTCACTGTTGAGGTGGTTCTTGATATAATTCAGCTTCTTCTGCAGAGAGGATCCTGGGGGGTGATGTCACCTCCTCCAGGTGGGAGGTGACATGCTTCTCCTGCTTCTGCTCCCTCTCACCTGAACCTGCAGCAGATGGAGATGGCCCAGCAGAGACATTTGTCACAAATTCCCAGCAAGTATCTGAAGAGAGAAAACGACGAGGGCAGGAGCAGCTGGGAACGCCGTCCTCGACACCAAAGTAGGCTGAGACTGGCTCAGGTCGCCACACCTGTGGTGACATCACAGAGCGCTCGGTGCTGCTGCACAGAGCGGCGTCGCCCATCGGCCACGCGAGGAGACGACGGCGACATCAGACAGAAACCTGAGAACGAGACCTTCATCCTCTCACCGTTATCCTCGTTCTCTCGCAGGAACGCACGCACGGCACGTTTGAAGCTCAGGATCGTATTGTCGCTGGGAACCTCGTGACCTCGCGTGAAGATCTTCACACACAGCAGGGAGCTGGGAATGTCCTGCACACACACACACACACACGCACACACACACAGGTCAGAGTGGAACTCCAGCAGAGAAACTCAAAGTCACAAACACTTCCTGCAGAAACACAGGAAGTTGTGCAGACCTCCACTTTGTAGTAGCGCGTGGTGAAGGTCAGGTCGATGATCAGACCGAGCTCCTCCTCCTCTTTGGTCAGAGCGTCCAGCAGCTCCCAGGGACCGAACACGTCCGAGGACGGCAGCTGGCGGTTCAGAGCCTGCAGAGGAGAAGACGACGCGGGGTTGGAGCTCAACCAGGCTGAACGAGGACAAAGCTCAGGTTTCCTGCTCACCTGCTTCAGAGGAACTTTGAAGGCGATGAATCGAGTCCCGCGGAGCCTTTTCCCGACAGCCGTGTAATCGAGCCATCTGTGGGACACGAGAGTCAGCACCAGCTTTTATTCTGAAACTGTCTTCCATCCATCCATCCATCTAACCATCCATCCATCTAACCTCCATCCATCCATCCTTCTCAACCATCCATCCTTCCATCCATCCATCCTTCTAACCATCCATCCTTCCATCCATCCATCCTTCTAACCATCCATCCTTCCATCCATCCATCCTCTTCCACTTATCCTGTTCAGGGCTGTGGGGAAGGGGGTGGTCACCAGCCTGTAGCAGGGCCAACACAGAGAGAGGCAACCATTGACACTCACATTCACACATATGGGCAATTTAGAATCACCGGTTAACCTAACCCCAGTAAGTGCATGTCTTTGGACTGTGGGAGGAAACCCACGCAGACACCGGGAGAACCCACGGAGAACCCACTCTGCAGAGACTTCAGTTTGTCTGAATGATCTGAATATTACTACACGTGAATTCTGCCTTTATGAACGTCTTTACGAGGCACTAATTAGCGTGTTAAAAAGCAGTAATAAGCTTCTTTGTGAGGCCGGAACAAACTCGGCTCTGCGTGTCTTTACCTGGGACGGCGGCGGACTCGTGCCGGGGCGGAGGGCTGGGACTCACCTGTCAGGTATCCCGTTCTTGTTCGCGGATCTGCTCATGTCTGTTATGGGTGAAGTTGGAGATAAAAGACTAAAAACTAAAAGTGACGATGTGGGAGCGTGACGGTGTCCACGTGTTCCCTCGCTCCCAGAGCCGAACAGCAGCCCCTCCGCGGGTCGGTCTCACTCCGCTCGGAACTCTCTACAAACCTGCCGCACTACTTTCCGCTCTGCGCCTCATTTTATCCGCATTCAGAGCTCCTCTGCGGAAAAACCGCACCGCACACTGATCACAGCAGCTGGGAGCGCAAAAACACCGACTGACGGCGCACACTGATGACGCACCAACAGCCGGTCTACGGGCTGACTTCCGCCAGTGGGCGCAGTTCAGAAAATAATGAGAGACGGAGGACTGGAGGTCACCGTTCACTCCTTTATTACAGCAGCTACACACACACACACACGCACACACACACACACACACACACACACACACACACACACACACACGCGCGCGCACGCGCGCACACACGCACACACGCACTTAATAATAATAAAAATAACATGAATTCTGGGATGAATTAACAAATCTAAAATAAATAAAATACATTCATAAATATAATAAATATACAAAACAAAGTCAAGACATGAATAAATAAATACATGTCTAAGAAAGTAGAAATAAATAGATGATGATGTGAGCCTCCACCCACTGCACTCCCAGCACTACTCCAGGTCCAGATAAAAGGGTTCATCACTCACACAGATCACAAAGGAGCAGGTGGAGCAGAGGAGGAGAAGAGAGTGAAGGTGGAGCAGAAAAAAACATTTCTAAAATCATGTGATTGGTTCCAGGTGTGACGTCCTCCCGTCTCCACCAGCCTGAGGCAGCGGTATGGAGAAGATCCGAAGTACTGAAACTCCTCCTGGCCGGCTGGAAGGCGAGCCTGTCGCAGCGCTGTTACACCTGGCAGCACAGTCACGTGTTCAGGTGCCTTGCAGCTGCCATTGAAACCAGAAGAGCACCACCAATGCCCTAGGTCCTCCACCACCCAAGTCCACCCCTGTAATAACATTTGTGAATGCTGGTACCAAGCCACAAACAGGCGGTATGGTTAGGGAAATCTCGGCCACTTTGGGGACCGCGGGACTGGAAGCTGACGGTGGGCCTAAATCAGCGGCTATGCTGCAATACGTACCAGCGAGAGGGACAGTAACATG
>JAMQGT020010637.1:0-16027 GCA_024447675.2 Pterophyllum scalare
CGCCAATATTGATTTTTGAGTAAACACATGTCTAGACTCAGAATCTGCAGGAATACACAAACACATATACACAGAGAGTCAGAAACACATACTGCCGGATGCCAAGAGGATGAGGATGATGAGATGACTTAATAAGCACTCACACTAGCTAATGGGAGTGTGGGTGATGTAGAAAGGGAGCAAATGAGAGAAAGAACAGTGGCACAAAAGTGAGAGTGTATGAAAGGAGATGTATGGAGATGAGAGTTCCAGGAGCAGACTGTGGTGGTGATGGTGGTAATGGCAGTAATGGCTGTGATGGCAGTGATGGCAATGATGGCGGTGATGATGGTGATGGTGGTGGCATGTGAGAGTGTAGTAGAGAAAATTAGAAGAAAGTAAGATGAAGAGGAACAAGCGTGGGAGGAAAACAATTGGGAATAGAGAAAGCAGCAGGGGCAAATAAAGATGTGAAACTGAAAAAACAATAAGACAAAGAGGTTCATGGGCGGGTAGGGATGAAGCAACTAGTGAAAGGAAAGGAAGATAAGAGGAAGTGAGAGACTGACAGAAAATGAAACGATAGAGGGGGAGATTGAGACAACATTGCTGCAGGGAGTAAGTGAGGGAAGCAGCGAGAAACAGAAAATTCACCAGGGAGCGGGAAAAAAAATGCCAGGTGAAAATTCTTCTAGAGAGATGAGTTGTCAGAGGCCACCGCAACAGATGAGGAGAAAAACAGGAGCGAGCCTGCCAGACAAGACAGTAGAAGAGAACTCCCACCAACGAGAGCCTGTCAGACCAAAAAAAAAAAAAGACTTGGCAGAAAATGAAGTAAGTTGAGAGAAGAACAAGCATCCTTGATGAAAACAGGCAGTCCAGACAGGCATGTAAATATTCAAGCAGGTGCAGGACACAAACAGGGTGAGGTTATTTTCTTTCATGACATAGGAGTGATGAGCTCATGCCCAGGAGATCAATCATGTAGAAATCTAATCTCACCACATTATAGCCATGCACTGTCCCTCATTTTCAATGTTGCTGTCAGTGTTGTGAGGATAAGTTATCTGCAACTCCACAGAAAAAAATGGGTGCCCGCATACACACCAGCCTGCTGCACTAATCCTGCATAAAGCTAACATGTCAGAGCAGGAGAAAGATGCTGAAGTAACAACAGCTGAATTACAAACAATGTATCCCCCCCCAAACAGCTTCACAGCTCCCCATTCCACTCTTTTTTTTTATCTCTTCGCAGGGTATTTGTTGAGGTAAGAAGGCTTGTTTTCATTTGCAGCAAGAGTCAGATTTCACGCGTTTCCACAATTTGAGTGCATCCACAACCACCACATTTTTCAAAATAGCAACAAATTTACGCCTAGCTCTTTTAGCGCCCTTAGGGAAAAGTGTTTGTTTGAGCTAGCGGTAGAGTGGAAAAGCTTATTCAAAAGATGAAACCAGCCATATGCACTGATTTGGAAAAGGTCCTGCTTGGACAGAAAACTGATAACAGCCTGCCTCAACAAATAAGTTTAAATGACTATTAATAGGGGGTGGGCTTTTTTTCAGTCTGGCACTGATCTCCTGCTCACTGTGCCCATTCACTGAAGTAGCCACTTTAGATTTGTAAGACTTGTATAAATGAGGTGCACGGGATTTTTCCTGGAATGAGTAATGAGGGAGTAAGACATTTCTTACAGGCAACAGGTTTTTCATAATATCCCACTTCTTGCTTCATCTGCAAATTTGCATCTCTCACTATCTCAGTCTCTTTCACACGGCCTTGACTTACTTAGGAAAACCCCAATCTCATCAAAAAAAAAAACCCAAAACCCCACCCCACCCACCCCAAAACCCACATCTTTTGTTGCCATGGTTACAGTGCTTCCAAGGTAACAGCAAGTCAGAAAAGCAGTGTGTGAGCAGAGTGACAAATACCTTCGACGTGTGTGTGTGCGTTCACCAGTGCTGAGGCTCACGTCTGAGCATGCAGCCAGACAGACAGACAGAGCAACACACACACACACACGCAGGCACACGCACAGACCAAAAAAAGAAAAAAGAAAAAAAGCCAGCTCTTAGATTCATCCCTCGGTTTGCTGTGTCAAAAGAGATAAGCTCAACAGCAATCACATGGGTGCACAGACACTGCCTTGCTGAAAGTTTGTTGTAGAATAAACAGATCCACTTTTTTCCCTCTGGGAACACCTGTTGGTCTCTAAATGTCTTCATTTCTCTCTCTACAAACCATCTGCCCCCCCCCTTCTTTCACTGCATCTTAACTGAAATACCAGCAGTTATTAATGTTTGCAGCTTTTGTACCTGTGTTGTACGTTTGTGCTGGAGTGAGCGTGTGTGAAAGCTACAATGAAAACACACTGTTAAAAGTTTCACCGCCCCTATGTGTGCGTCCACGCGTATGTGTCGATTAAAAAGAGAAGAAAAAAAAGACATGTTATGTTTGTGTGTTTGTGTGTGTGAGTCTGTATGTGCGTGTGTTTATGTTTGTGTGTGTATTCCCTCACCCCTGGATGGCCTCCTCTGCTTGGTCTGCATGGTCAACGTGCCCACCACAGCCCCCATGTTTGCTGCCGTCGTTGTGGAAACAAGTGCGTCTGTATGTTGAAGTCTGTGTCTCTTCGTCACGTGTTTCAGCGGCTAGAACGCACACGCACACACTCCCTCGCCCTCTTTCCTCCTCTCATCCTCTTCTCCTCTCTCTCCACCTCCTCTCTCAATGGCTGCTCTAGGCAGAAACCCTCCTTCCATGATCCCCTCTTTCATCCTTTCTCACTCCATCTTGTGGCGCTCCTCCTCTCTTCTTCTCTCTCCCCCCTCTTTCTCCCCAAACTCTTTCACTCCCTCCCTCCCTCTCAGCTCCTTGTTTTTCATTAGGGGCTGTAGTTGCCCTCCCTCTTTCCATTTCTCTCTCTCTCCTCTCCATCTATAACCCTCCCACCCTCACAGCGAGGCAAGAGCCCGAGAGGAGCATCAGTGATTCAGTATGAAATCGCCAGGATGTTGATTCACTAAATTATAAATTAATATTGGTGTACGCATTGATTTGTCGATGATAATGCCGCATGAATCACTCTGAACAAAAACAACAAACATGCCCTGTTACAGCCGCACACCTAAAAGCATCTGTTTCCCTCTGATGGAGAACAAATATGCAAATAGATACAGGCTCAACTGGAGAGGTAAATATGAATCATGGAGTGGAGGGGAAACATGTGAATGTGATGGGAATTATGAAGAGCCCTGAGCTTTACTTCCTCAGCATTATGATTCGTTCACGAAAAGGCCACTTCAGTCCATCAGCACCACCACTGACTTCATCCATCGTTCTTGTTAATCCATTCTTACCCACAAGCAGGATGGTGAGTGAGTGAGTGAGTGAGTGAGTGAGTGGCGGCATATTGGCTCCATGGGACAGAAGAAAAAGCTGAAAGTCAAGGATGTGAGAAAAGGGAGAGATGGGGGGGGGGTGAGAAAAGTGAGATATTTAATAGGAGCCTAATAGAGGGATCAAGGCAAGTGCCAGATACTGCAATATATATATATTATATATAATATAATACTGCTGGAGTGTGTGCTATTCCCTTTAAGAGCTGTACACACACGGATGAAATCACATTTTAATTACAGACTAATCAATACACACAAAGTGATCAAAGTATAAGAAAAAGAACTGGGAGATGGTCACAAATGGCAAACCAAATGTGCCGTGCTGCACATGAAAGACTGAAAACTGTAAGCTGAAACACCACACAAGTAAAATACTAGTAAATATATTTAAATATAGTATTAAAAGTGAAGTCTTAATGCAGACTGATTCCTTACAAAATGCTGTATTCTTTTCATGGCTACTTTAGGTAAACCTGTACAATCTGCAACTCACTGCCAGGTGGTGCTATACTGGACTGTATTGCATTTATATATAAATACATAATTTAGAGTCAGTTTGTACCTTATGTCTTAATCTTGTGTCCTTAACATGTATATATTTTTCTTTCAAAGGCTTTCTTTTTTTTACCATACACAGTGTATCTTCTGCTGTTTGCATTCTTTCATACAAACTTATTTACTTAAATACAGTTTAAGTAAATAAGTAAGGTACAGTTCAAGGGTAAGTACATTTTTTTAATAAATGGGGAGGACAGAATATTAGGAATAAAGTCCATATTTGAATTTAAACATTTTCAAAAAAAAAGAAATCACCAAAAACTGACTGTAAAAATATTCTTCAAACTTATAATTTAAAGGCTGATATTTTAAATTACATGATAACAGTTAGAGTGTTGGCTTTGTGATGGACTGGTCAGAATATATTCCATCTCTCACCCAGTGTCAGCTGCGATGGGACGGGCTCCCTTGTAATTCTGACTTGGATAAAGAGTGAAGAAAATATATGAATGGATGGTCATTAAAGCATTCACTCAAAAGAATAAATATAATGTTTTTTGTTCTAGCTTAGTCAGCAACAAGAATAAACCCCTCAGTGGAGCTGCAGAGGTGAACAGTTTTAGGTTCCAAGCAATCAATAATCTGTCACACACTTGTTATCACTCATCTTCTCTCTGATGAAGAATGCTCACAAACAATTGTACATAAGGAAACTTCAGAAATCTTTTGCAGAACTTTTTTGCAGAACAGCCATAGAAAGCATCCTAATTAGAAACATCACACCCATCCCAGCTACAGCCTGTTCACCTTACAGGCCATCTGGCAAGTGAGATAGAAGCATCCACTGCTGTACAACCAATTTATTTCTTCTAATTCATCCTCCAACTCTGTCACAAAAATTGTTTTATTTTTATGACCTGATTATATATTCATTCATTTATAATTTATTTAAGCTTTCTGGGAATAAAGATAGTAAAGTTTTGTTATGCAACTGTGTTATATAATGATAATTAAACTGAATGCAAAAGTGGTGATAATCTGTAAAATAAATAGTTATCACACCTATCAGTTGACTGTAGTAGAGAGCAGTGGCTCTGGATCCTGCATACAGATTATTATACAGACAGTCAGCATGAACATGCTCTGCTCTCTTGTAATCATCACTGCCCTGGCTGATGGGAGGAGATACAGAAATGAAAGCTTCCACTAGGACACAACATGTAAAAATTGCATTTGTAGCTGTGATCAAGGTTATGTTTTTTTTTTTGTGGGTGGGTGAAATCTTTTTTTTTTTCCCACAGGATGAGGGAAAAAATAATGTTTAGCAGAGATGCAGTTGTTTCCACAAATCTTTTTTCAGTAAATAATTTGGAAAATAGTCACAGTGTCCTTTTATATCAAGCCAGCCGTCCGTGGTAATGCCTCCACAAATGTGCCAACAGCTTTGAAAATGGGGCACTTTTTGTCAGCTGATGGTGAATAATGAACAAAGCGAGATTGTTAGGAAGCCATATGGACAGATTTAGCTGAAAAGATTTAGTTTGGTGAGCAAAAGAAACCGCAATCTGCTTCTGTAAAAATGTGCTCATGAATGCTCGGATGCATTTTTTTTTCATACAACAGCGAGCGAGACAGAATGGACAGCAGTGGGGTGTAATGCTTTCACCCTGCCTACATGCACACACACACAATCACACACACAGAAAGATGCACACACACATATACACGCATATTCATTTTGCACATGCATCAAGCATGACTGTCTGATCATGGGATGAAGTCTCTGTGGATGCTAGTGGTATCCAAATGACATGCAGTAGGCACAGTAGAGCCTGCTATACACACACACACACACACTGCTCTTCCTCCTTGTTTGCCCTGCTTTATAACTGACTGCCTGAATTGTGCCTATAGTAATTTACAGGCTACCAGAGTTATTTCCCTCTATCTTTGCTGTACCCTTCTTCTTCTTTAGCCTTAAACCACATCTATTAATCTCTCTGCACCTGCTTTTTCTATGAATTTGTCTTCAGCCTATGTCCACACACCTACATCTTGCCATCTCTCCCCATAAATCTCTGCGCTTGTATCAGCCTAGTGTTCCTGTCGTTTCAAGCAGTGTTCCCAGCTTGTTCCAATCTTAAATCTCCGTCCCTCTCAATCGCCCCACAGTCTCTGACAGGCCCGTTTCCACACGTTGACAGAAATGTTTCTCCATCTAGTAATCATTTCAAAATCTGTCTGTAGAGCAGAGAGGAAGAGTGAAAGGTTGGAGTGTGTGTGCTTGTTTTTGCACTTGTGTGTATAATATTGCTACAGAACTGCCTGGTGTTTCCCTGCAGGCATGTGAGCGAATGGCTACAGACTGTTTTACAAGACCCCTGTCAGACTTTAAAGGAAAGATGATATGAGACAGAAGACAAGAGAAAGCAGCAAGAGCAAGAAGAGGTGTGCAAGGTATATATATGCCTCTTTCAATACTGCATGTAAGGAGGAAGGAAAAAGCAGTAGAATTGAAGATGGAAACATATTTGGCAATGAAAGATGAAGAAGGAGAAAAAAAAGCAGGAGGAAGAAGCACACCAGAAGAGCTTCCAGCGGGAGATTAGAGTGCGATGCAGAGAGAGAATGAAAGAGTAAGAAGTGGGTAACAAGAGCCAGAAGAGTGGGCGAGTGGTATTACAAGAAAGAAAAGGCAGAGGAGAGCAAGTGGGACATGCAAACACCACATTTCCAGAGATGAGGATGGTGGAACAAAAAGAATTAGGGAAAAAATGGGGGAGGGAAAATAAAACTCTGAAGATTTTGATTAAGATTAAAATGCTGAGTGGAAGCTTTAGAAAAATCAAGTGAATAAAGTCGAATCTGCACAGTCAGACCCACCTCAGTGCTAACCTGCAGGGCGAAAAATGCACTAAAACTCCCCCCATTTCCAGATTAAGGATTCTTCCCAAGAGTTATAGATTATGAATCAATCATGGCACACAAGGCTTTGGCAATTACTCATCAGGGGCTTTGAACAGGGGACATGTCTATTAGGAAAATCAATACTAATATCTATCGCTGTTGAAATGACTTCTCACACTGGTGCTTCTCTGTATCTTTATTAGCAAACGCATCCTGAGCCTCTTACAGGCGCCTATCAAATTATGGAAAAAAGTGAATAATTAAAGGAACCTCTGCTACTGATCTCTTTTTATCAAGGGAGAGGGCTAAAGTTGGAAAAAAAGAAGAGGGATGGAGGGTGGTAAGTAAACAAATGGAAAGCAAGGAGGAAGAATTGAAGTGTAGAGAAATGAAAGAGATATAAAGCACAAAAGTGTGAGACAAAGCAGGAGATAGAGTCTGAATGTGGTAGAGATTTAAAGAAGAATCGATGAAGAGAAAACAAAAGTGAGCAGAGGAAAAGGTTTTGGCTTAGTTCGTATTCTTACAGTTAACTGGACTGACATGGGATGTGAAGTCTTTGTAAACACGGTACAGGAAGCAGCAATGGGAAGATATTCAGATTTGACATTGTGCTGTTTAAAGAGTTTTTTAACCTACAGTGTAAACGGAAACAAAAAGAACTGCAACTGACAGTCGGTCTAGATGTCCTGGCAGCATATTGGGCCACAGCTCCAGCAGACAGTGGTTCATTGATTAAAAAAGATAATCATCCATTAACTGGTTGGCAGTTAAGACGAAAAGTGTTCAATTTCAAATTTGGTATCTTATATTTCTTATGACTCATTAACCTGATTATCACTGGCAGCCAGGTCATCCTGTCAGAAAGTTTTTACAAGAAAACCCTCCTTTCCTTTCCTTTCATTTTATTTTTACTTGCAGCTTGGTTATGTTTAGGCAACGACGTTTATTCTGTAACAAACAGGAGCAGAGTGACAGAAACAGTGCATTCAGTTGTGCATGTGAATGTCAGTGAATGTAATGATAAATGTCCACCATATCTTGTTTTTCTAACAGATCCGCCTGGGTTTATTTCATTTAGCAGGTAATTGATGCTGTTCATCTTACCTTTGTCTTTCCTTCACTCTGCAGCACAGCGTTTTATTTCTCAGAGGTCACAAAACAAACTCCAAGACATGGATTCACTTGGTGACAGGTGTGTGTAGGTGTGTGTGTGTGTGTGTGGGGGGGGGGGTGCTGTGGCTAGTTTGTGAAAAATTAAGAATAAAGAAGTGAAAGCTAAATGGCCTGTGAGACATGACTGGATTAGTATTTCTCTTTCTTCTGCTCTCTGCTGTTCCACTTGAAGCTTACAAGAGAATTTGGGATTTATGTTATTTTAGCCATGAAACAGTTTCTGCATGCCTTAATTTGCATTGTTACTGTATTTAAATAGCAATTTTCATAGTGTATTTCATAATATTTGTGGCTATATTAAAACACTTACTCTAGAGATTGGGTTGAAAATATGTGTATTAAATCAATTTTTTTCTTTTAATTTATAAAAAAGACAAAGCACAAGGTGATGCCAGGCCTCTTTATATTTTATTGTGGTCAGTGGACAGACTGAATCTCTGTATTGCTGTTAACCGCTAAAAACAGAGCAACTTTGATCTGAATATAAATTCATTTTCTTTTGGCATTAAATGCAACATTGGCAACATTTGCCCCTCTCACTATATGAGTGTCATTTCAGCTGTCATATTAATTTAGCTCAAATGATGTGCATCACTGCTGTCATATCTGTGCATACAGGCTGAACCATATAGTCAGGGCTAAATAGCTATCTATATTCATCATCTCCATTTCTCTCATTGGCTCCAGTATTACAAAGGCCTGAAGGCAAGCACAAGGCTGAACGGTCTACAGAGATAAATTGCATGGAAAATGTTGTTTATCTTTGAAGAACTATGCAAGGCATTTGCCTGCAAATATTATGCAAATGAGGTATCCTTATATATACAGTTTATTGATTTTCTTATATAATGCCTGAACGTGGGTTTAATTTGCAACACTGACAGAGAATCTTTAATTTTGATCACATTTTTTAAAAAATGGAAAGCATGTTTGCTGTGAATATCTGCACAGCACAGACTTGAATATAAAGAAATATGAGATCTAAGGTTCCACAGCAGTATCACAATTCCATCATTGCACCTACACACAACACACAAACACATACATGCTTTGGGCTTGAGATTAAGCAGAAAGCCATTTTCATGATGCCATGTGCCTAATAAAGCTCTTTTGCTGTCCTAATTGGCCCTTTTGGTGCACTTCTTTTGATGTGCGGGGATGCAAGAGAACTATAAGGCCCATTAAAGAAACAGAGATCCTCTCTTCTCAACTCTTTAGCCCTGCAGCAGATGGAAACATTGAGCCAAACGCACTTGTTCTTCTGAAGACCCACACGCATAAACACATTATATTTACATGTATTCTACCACCCCCTGTACTAAAACCCTACATGATTAGTGAAACTTCAAATAGGTGGAATGATCGTAGAGTAGGACAAGACTGCAAAACAGAACACAAGAGATGTGAGGGTTCGAGAGAGCTGAGAAGAAAGAATCCAAGAGATAAACAGCAAAGGCGGACGAAGAGCCATAGATCAAGAAGGAAACTGTGTGGCGAATACAAGGGGAAAACTTGAAGGGACCGACACATAAAAGTCAAAATGAGGAGGTGAAATGAGGTGAAAGTGGGCAAGACAAAGAGAGAGTCAGGGAGAGGAAGAAAATTCACTTGACAAAGCAAGAGGGTAGAGAAAAATGAAAGCAGAGGCAGAAACAAATGGAGCAAACGGGACAGGGAGATGAATGTGTCGGTAAGGTTCAGGTTTTGTAGTTTATAGCCGCTGGAAAATATTTCACAGGAGCAGAGTAGTTTGTGTACAGGCAATGGATAAATTTCTTTTTGTTCCCCAGGTAAAAAGAGACACATACAGACAAATGCCTTAACGCCAGCCTATGGCCATATGAGCCATTGAGGGCAATGGCTAATAACTCAGTCTTCAAGCTTCCCTTGTGGAACAGCTATGACTTTATGTAGGCCACAGCATTCGTTTGGCTTCATTTAGAAAACCACACTGAAAGCAAAAACACTCACTTCAATTGTGTAGTTTAGCAACTCTTTTGAATTCAGTTCAGTCAATTCATCACCCTAATATGTGCTGGATAGGACTGTTAATGGACTGCATTTATCTAGCTTTTTAAAATCAAAGTGCTTTACAGAGTGACTTTTATTCCCCATGCACAACACAGTCCTGGCCATGGGGAGCAAGCAAGCTTAATTTCTTTCTCAAGGGTACTTCTAAACAAACAGGAGGTGCTTGGGATCAAACTACCAACCCTGCAATTAATATCTTACCAGCTCTTTTTCTGGATACGCTGCTGCTGGATAACAATGAATTAATTATGGCTTACATTATCGAATAAAGCTTGCACTGCACATCTCTAAAGTAAATGCCAACATTGGTAACCTGTGTCCTCCTGAAAATAAACACTGTTTTGTGACCACTTGTCCAAGTCACAATCCATATCACAAATGTCATATTAGATTTTTACAAAATGTCACAGTGAGTATGCACAGTAAACTCAGTTAACAGGATTTGGCATAAGATGACTTTTGTGTTTTTTGTTTAGTTTTTGTTCATAGCATTGTCATGACACCTAAATGCGTTCATTGGAGTTAACATCTGTTGTCACCTGCTGGTATGAACTGGATCCATCAAAACTGACATCAAAATGTAGCTACAACTAGTGATGAGGGAGCCAAGCAGTTAAGCAGAGTGCAGTCACCGGCAGAAATTAATAATGATAAAAGGGTAACTGTAAGTGCTGATAACACATCCCATGTCCACATAACAAGTTTGGTGTCATCAAATCAAGGCTGCCAAACGGGTAGTGAGGCCACAAAGACATATAGACATGCCCTCACTTTCTATGTGGCGATATGAGGATAAATGTGATAGTCTGTAATTATCTTTGCCAAATTTGGTCAATATTTTACAATATTTAAGGCCACTGAACACCTATGTAATGGGACCCATTATGCTTCAACTCTATATTTTTAATAATGGAATTTACTAGAGTATCTTTGCATGATTCACAGTTCAAAATAATCCTTGTTAATTTTTTTCTGGGGCTCAGTTCACCTCTGTCTGAAATAAGCTGTTTTACAGCCTCCTTCTTTAAGCCAAAATTCAGATTGGCTGCCTCTCCTAAACAGGATGTTTGAACAGCAGGTGGGTGGAGTTTCTCTCAGTTAGAGCTGTATGTCTGTGATGAACATGCTAAAGATATCTGAGCTTGCTGACAGCAAGAGTAGAAAAAAAAGCAGTCTGAACTTGTCTCCTCCCAGATCTGGACCAGGGTATCGCTGAGCTCCTGAACAATCTGAGGTGCAACCTGGCAGCATCAGATGGACTGAAACATAATGTCCCAGAAGTGTTAGACTGAACTTAGCTCAGCATGGGGGTCATTCAATGGTATCAACTCCTTCTTCCTCCCAGAACTGCCTGCGTACTCTCACCACATAAGGCTGGGCATTGTTGTGCACTAGGAGGAACCCAAGACCCACTGCACCAGCGTAGGGTCTGACAAGTACTCCAAGGATTTCATCCTGATACCTAATGGCAGCCAGGGTGCCGTTGCCTAGCCTGTAGAGGTCTGTGTGTCCCTCCATGGATATGCCTCCCCAGACCATCACTGACCCACCACCAAACCGGTCATGCTGAATGATGTTACAGGCATAATGTTTTCCACAGCTTCTCCAGACCCTTTCACCTCTGTCTCATGTGCTCAGGCTGAATCTGCTCTCATCTGTGAAAAGCACAGGGCGCCAGTGGTGAACAGACCATATTCTATTGCAAATGCCAATTGGGCTCATGGCCAGGCACATCAATATGTGCCATTGCTGTGCCATCCTGGAGGAGTTGGACTAACTGTGCAACCTCTGTACGATCCAGGTACTGCCTCATGCTACCAGTAGTAACACTGACCCTAGCTAAATGCAAAACTGGTGAAAAAACAGTCAGAAATGATGAAGAGGGGAAAAAAATGTCCATGGCCTCCACCTGTAAAACCATTCCTGTTTGGGGGGTTGTCTCATTGTTGCCCCTCTAGTGCACCTGTTGTTAATTTCATCAACACCAAAGCAGCTAAAGCTGATTAACAATACCCTCTGCTACTTAACTGACCAGATCAATATCAATATGCATTATGACCAAACACCTCCACTTTGGTCTCTTCTTCCAATAGATATTGTTCCTGAAGTCTTGTGGTTTGTTCAGATGCAACTTTGCAAACCCAAGCCGTGCTGCCACGGACAAGGCTTGCTCCTGGCAGCCATTCCAAAAAAGCCATACTTATTCATTCTTCTTTTAATTTTATTGCCATGAACTTTAAAATTTAACTTATTAACTGAGGCCTGTAGAGTCTGAGATGTAGCTCTTGAATTTTATGTATGTTCTCTGAGCATTGCGTGATCTGACCTTGGTGTGAATTTGCTGGGATGTTCACTCCTGGGAAGACTGGCAACCACCTTGAATGTTTTCCACCTGTGAGTAGTCCTTCTCACTGTAGCGTGATGGACTTTAAATTGTTTGGAAATGGCCTTATAAACCTTCCCAGATTGATGGGCAGCAACAATTGCTTCTCTCGGATTATTGGTGATGTCTTTCCTCCCTGGTACTGTGTTAGCACACACCTGAATGCTCCAGATCTGCACACAGTCAAAACCTATGCTTTTATAGAAGTGGTCATACTTACTTCTGTACGTAGTTTCATTTGATGCTTCAAGGGGTTGATACAGACTTCATTGCCTGGCTCTCCAAAAATTATAAAAAATAAAAATAAAATTACTAGTTTTTAGTATTTTGGAACATGATTTTTCACCCCTTTCAGCAATATCAAGGGTGAAACCAGGGGGAAGTGAGTTGTTAAATTATTAGCGTTTCTGATTTTGTCCAGTCAAGCTAATGGCTTTCTGAAATCCACATCTATAATTTTCATTTAAAGTTTTGAATCCTCAGCAAGTTAACTTTAAGTCCTTCTCAGCTGGTCACTGCCTCATGTTGAGTTGTGATCAAGGATGGGTCAACTTTCCATGCAAAATGAATCCTGCCCTGCTTTCATTAGGCAACTTTTTTTTTTTTAAACACTGCAGCAGATGGCGAACCACACATTCAGTGACACACACACACTGCAGCCCCCTGAGAAGCAACCTCGCCTCCTCTCTCAACTTTTCTCAATTTTTCTCTCCCACTTTTACTCATCTATCACTTCCACCTCACACCCTAACAGTGCAAACTTCAAAGTGGCTGCTATTTAGAGTTTACCCTACATCCTGGTTGCTTTGTAAGCATTGTTGCCTTCCCTAACGAGTAAATGGGTTGTGCTTGAAATGAAAGTAGATACCACAAATACCAAGTTTCTGACATGTATGCTCATACTATAGACTGCAGAAAACAACCAACTTGAAAATGTGCCTTAAGTATCTGTTCAGCAAATATCGACTGAGAGCTGTTTCCACGCAGCAAAATGAGGTGCAGGTCAGGCACTGAAATAAAACAACCCACACAGGATGCTATATATGTTTATATTTCAGGAGCCCATTTATGGGGTCTCTAAAGACTTTTTCACAGCTCTTCCAAATACTCAGCTTTGTCTGACTGTACTGTTTGACAGGTAAACCAGAAAATACAGAGCTGGAAGACATTTTCCTGAGGGACTTGCACAACATTCACAGCACATAATTTACATCATTTACATCGCCTCCACAGTTTTTGTCACAGCATATGCAAGATGAAGACAGTTTTGCATGATCTCACTCTAGTTAATGGTCCAATTAGAGATGTCTGAATTTTATCCCCTCTTTCCCTCCACGACATGCAAAATGATTTGGCTCCCAATTTTCTTGCCTCTGCTGTGTGTATTTGAGATGCAGCTCTGTGTCTGTCAGTGACAGCCATTAGGTTTAAGGTCAACAGATGCAGGACAGACCATGGCCAAAAGCTGATGGATTACAACACTTTGATTTATGCACTCAAACACACAATACCACAGGCACTGCACACACAAAATGCACGCCTCCTTATACATGCCTACATTTTCAGCAGTAAATTAGGTGCATAAATATTTTTGTGGATAAAGAATACACATACATTGTGGGTATAGCATGCATGTGCCAAGTGTCAGCACCTGTCAAACAGAAGCGTGGTGAAAAGACAAGTGGCCTGGTTTGGAGAGCAGACAGGGGTAAATACCATCACCTATTATAGACATGCCCAATGGCACAGTTGCGCACACACACATGCACACACACCGACACATGTATATTCCTAAATCCACAGTTCAAACAGAGGACAGGTGGCCTGGAGCAGCCTTAACAAATAATTGTTTTTTGTACAACTTCATCTTGCCGCTTACAGCACATTCATCTTAATACCATATTGCACTTATTGTGCAATATTCACCATTCAAAGCAACCATATTAAAGCACAAAGACACAACAGGATAGATGCTGCTCACAGCAACATGCATATGCTCACATTTGGGATACACACATGCACCCTTTGTGTATTTCAAAATATCAAATTCTTACCTTTGTGGTAGGACACTTGCTTGGATTGCATGGAAAAGGTTCCCATTACAAGACCCATCTTGACTTCTGGCTGCTGGAAGGTTGTGTGTGCTGGCGTGTATGTGCGTGTGTGCGCGCGCGCGTTGGTTTGCGTGCCTATGATCAAGGTGTGCTAGTAAGTATCCGTACAGTAGGTGAGCGTAAATTTGTGATTAAGTTAGTCCATCAGCCAGCTGTATGTGTGGAAGTACAGATATCACTTCTAATGCTGCCTCACACCCACACAGCTCTGCTGCTTCTGCTCGAGGGTGTGTGTGTGTGTGAGAGAGAGTGAGTGAGAGGAGAGAGAGTGGGAGAGAGAGAGAGAGAGAGCGAGCATGTGTGTGTGTGTGTGTGTGTGTGTGTGTGTGTGTGTGTGTGTGTGTGTGTGTGTGTGTGTGTGCAATAAATGGCACACATCCACTCTCAAGCTACCTTTGTCTACCCTGTCACTGAAGCTGTCTATTTTACATCCCTTCTATCTCTTTGTCTACCTCACACACCCTCTCCCTTTCTCTCTCTCAGTTTGTCCCCAGTCACCAGACTGTCATCCCATCAATTCCTCTGTGCCTCTTTATGTATCTGCCTCTCTGGCTCTGCTTCTCCCTACTCCCTTTTCCTCTCCCATTCGTCTGAGTCGCTCTGTCTCTTTGTCTGTCTGGTGGGGAACGGGAGATTGCACACTGTTGCACGGGAAAAGGCTGAGACCGAGACAGGAGAGATGGGGCAAGGAGAGGAGGACAAAACTCAAGAGCAAGCAAGAGAAGGAAGAAGCGATGATAAAATTAAAAGAAAGAGGAGAGGGTGAGGAGAAGAGAAAGAAGAGACAAAGACAAATCAGGAAAATTCACAAACAGCAGGGGAGGCAAAGTGAGGAGGAGAGAGGGTGGGAGGGAAGATCGTGAAAGAAAGAGATGGAGCGAGATGAGGAGTGCAAGAGGTGAGGGGAGATAAGGGAGGAATAGACTGATCCGTACCCCCTTTGCTATTCAGCAACAGTCTGAGTGTGGAGAGTGCATTTGCTGCTTTATCTCTACAAGCACAAGTGTGGCAGGTGGTGTGTGTATGCGTTTGTGTGCGCGTAATTATTCTGCTTGCGGGTGGGTCATGGACAAAACCCTCTACTTGTGACAAAGCTACAATTGCAGAAACGCTGCCTTGCATTTGTCAGTGACTGCATCAACATGCTATATCAGACATGTTTTAACACTCAAGTCTTCTGATGAACCCATCAACTACACAGAGACTCACACACAAACATGGGCCACACAACCTCTACAACAATACACCTAGGAGAATGATGTCAGTCTGCAACACAGTCCAACTCATACGTGCACTCTTCACTCCCATCAGTCAAGCTTAACCCCTTGCTGCCCTCTGTGTAACACCAGGTGTTCAGATTGGCAGGCTGCACTGATGCCACTGATGGCAGCCCTTATTGAAATTCCTCACATGGCTTTAGTTAAGAAAACAATTTACAGCCAAACCATCGCTGTGGTTGAGCTGAGGCCATCAAGGCCAATGATAAAGTCATTAGGGCATGGCATTCATTAAAAGCTAGCTGCAGTAGCCTGCA
>JAMQGT020010638.1:0-62418 GCA_024447675.2 Pterophyllum scalare
TATGTAACTATACTCAACAAGTACGTATTGCTACAAAAAAAGTGCATATGATTCTGAAAAGGACCATTCTCCACAATGAGTGCTCTTAATCTGGATACTCCATTTTGATGCTAAAACCCTCCGCTTTGTAAACAGGATTTTAAATTTTACTTAAGAGTTTTTGTCAAACAGTCCTGTACAAAGCAGTTTTCAGCCTCTTGTGGAGTGCCACCCTTTAAGTAATCTGTATTAAGGTGCAAGGCTACTCATCAACCTGATAATCACTGCTGCCAATATTTTACTCTTAAAATTTTAATAGCTTATTTATAAAATAATCTGCATTTGTTGATTTATTTATTTATTTATTTTAGCTGACTGTGCTTGGAAATCCTTCAAATGATCTAGAATATAATAATAATTATTATTTTTTAAATTATTTTGTTACCCTTTTAAACCTTTATCCATTTCACGGAAAGAAAAAAGAAAAAAAAAGGAAAACACTCTGGAAGCAATAGCAAGCGATAATTTTAATGCACACCCTGTTCCCTGAAGTAAACTATGAGCTCTCCTAGGTTCAAGCAGATGCTAGCAACTTCAAATTTTCTTTCCTAAAATGGCATCATGATGGCTGGATTTCAACCGCTGACTCCGCCCACACACTCAGGGCCGTGCATCTTCTTGCTCCAGCTACTACAGTGACTGTCCTTTACTGGCTCATTCAGTGGTTCAAAAGTTACTGAAGCCCGTTAAATGTAGCCAGTTTGGTTCAAATAATGACTGACACTGGAGAAGGCGACGATGAATTCCACTTTCTACGAACGGTGAGTAACACAGACACCTTTCAAACTGCACGTAAAGGCCAATATTTGGTCAGATTGGCTGGCAAAACAGACAACCAGCACCAGAGGTTTCAATGATTAGTAATCTAACCGCCATTGAGATGTAACATTTCACTTGTGTTATGCTGTTTGGCTTTATTAATATCAGTATTAGCGTCTTATTTTAGTTTAAAAAATAAAATAAAATTACAACTACATGTAGGTTTTTGTCAGGAGGAATATGTAAAAAAAAAAAAAACCAGAACAAGGTGAAACAAACACCAACTTGTGTAGGCAAACATAATCTTACAATCATCTAAACATCACACTTTATATAGGCTTGTACAGAAATGCCTCCTTATGCAACTAGTTTATTTTCAGTTTAGTTTACCTTAACTATAGTAACTAGAGACCAACTCACTTGAGCCCATTTTAGTCCCTTAATGTAGTAACTTATAAACAGAACTAGTTTATTTAAGGTCAGGCACCCTGGCCAGTTAAAAGCGGAACATATCCCATTTTGATGAAAAAAATGGTAACATTTTATTTGTGGATAATATATTAATGTAATAATAATTTTGGATCACACTGGCAGTAAAGGGAGGCCAAAAATGGCTGCTCTCTCATCTTCACTGTAAGATGCTATTATTGCTCTGTAGCTGTAAGTTGTTCTCTCACAGCTTGCAATCTTTGCCCTCTGATAAGGGCATGTCACATGGAGGGCGTGTGGCGTGGCTGAGGCACATACACATTATCACACAGGCAGTGACGTTCATGGTTCCTGAGACCAACACACAGATTGGAGAGAAGTCATTTCCTGATCCATCCATGATATCATATGTTATTATGTTAAATGCAGGGAAATTGTTCAGCCGTGGTATTAAGCTACTCAGATCCTGATGCAGCGCTCCTCATTATCATTTAGTTAGGAGATGACAGGAAAAACATAAAAACTATATGACAACTGTGAAATAGCAACAATGTTCAATTTGTTATAAAAGTGTAATGTCTTTTATATGAGAAGAGGTACTCTTGGGACAAAGTTTTCTAATTCTACTATTACAAAAATACAAGAAACTTTGGAAAAAACCCTGCAGCGCTTTCAAATTAAAGAAAAGCAGGAAAAGTGACAGCCTGTAACATCTGAATCAGCATGCATTTTATTTTATTTCTTTATGGCACAGTGAATTTTCACTCATGAAAAGTGCCCTTTGAAGAAGAGCCCAAGTCCCATAGCCATAATGTGCCTCGGCATTGGACAGCGTGTTTGACTGATTGCAGAGTACTGCAGATAATGAGGAGTGGAAAGGAGGATATATCAGGGGTCAGACTGTGCAGTATCTTCCCAATATGGATGTTTGTATCCTGGGTACGGAGAGGTGTTAGTTTTCCTGGCTGGACTTTGGAGGCCTGCCGCCTGCTATCCTTCCTTACAGTTCATCAAATAAACAGAGAAACCTAATTTGGACAATGTGGTATCTCAGCGCAAATCAGATAAATGTTAACAGTGACAGAGAATTATTGTACATGCATTTACAATGGGGCTAATCCATGTTTTGCTGTCAGTCATGCAGTTAGGATTATACGCGCAAATATTCACACATAGTTTAAGGTTGGTTTACGATTTTTAAAAGGCAGAATCCATATGTTTACTCGTCTGAGAGAATTTCATTATATGATATGAGAACAAATGAAGATTTATCTCTCTGAAGCCAAAACTGCTTCAGGGACTTTTATAAAAAAATAATCCACAAGATAATATTTCAGAGGGATTTTGGCGTGATGTAGGTCTTTAACTGATCCTGGCCAGCTGAGGCTTTCGTGGTGAAATCAGGTGAGTCTCACAATGCGTATGTGCTCGGTGTGTGTTTTAAAATCTGGACTTCTCTCACTCTAAATCTGTCATCTCTGTGTGTATTTTTCACAGGGAGATGAGGTAGTTCTGCAGAGTACCTTCACCGCACAGGAGGAACATGTGAAGCTCTGTCTTGCTGCAGAAGGATTTGGCAGCAGACTTTGCCAGCTTGAGCCCACCTCGAACTGTAAGGTAAGGAGCTCCACCTCAGTGATTGCACACTTCTCCCTGACTGTCAGAAAGCTCAGTGTGCCAATAACAGTCACACAAAGAGAAACGACCAAAGAAAAAAAAATGCATTGATGCAAAAATTTGAGTGCCACGGGTAATAATTTATATATTTTGTTTATGTAATATTGTAAACTAGCGCTATAAAAAAGTACATTTAATTTAAATTTTATCTTGCACTGACTGTGTTTGCATAATACATTGTGCCTATTTTTAAGTATCTAAAACTTTATTTCCCTTCTGCTTTTTGTAACTTTTACATTTTTACGTGCTTTCCTTTGCTGTTTGGACTGCCCAATGCCAATTTGCTGTGGTCCCTGCCCACTAATTGCGCTCTTGGGCTGTGAAGGGAGCAGCCAAGCCTGAAACTACCTCAAAAACTCAGTGTCTTTTCTTTTTTTACTAGAATGTTCCACCAGACTTGTCTGTGTGTGGCTTTGTCCTGGCCCAGTGTCTTTCCGTGCGAGCCCTACAGGAGATGCTGGCCCACAGTGAGCACCTGGCTGCAGAGGTCTTTTCTACTGTTCTCTTCGTTAGCCTTCATATAATATCTGTGTTCTCTCCCAGTGCTTCTTAATGTTCCTTAAATATGTCATTTGCTTTTCTGCCATTGTCATTTTGCCATACCTACTGTAGTTCTAGTTGTGAGGTATGGATGCTTCACTTGTGCTATCCTCCTGTTTAACTGTTTTCTATTGTTAAAACTGATGTTTATATATTTTGAACAGGTACAGGTGGGAGCTGGCGGCAGTCATCGCACCCTTCTATATGGCCAGGCGGTGTTGTTCCTACACTCATACAGTGGAATGGTGAGCCATCCTTATATAAAATAGACACAAATCAGATTTTAAAAAAAAAAAAAATGTTGCTATGTTGTATGCTTTTCTTTCTCTCTTTGTCTGTGTGTGTGTGGGGAGAGAGAGAGATAGAGTAGGGCCCCCTTTTGTCTTCAGGATTGCCTTAATTTCTTGATGAAATAGAATCAACAAGGTGCTCAGTGATTTGGTCCAAATTGCCATGATAGCATCACACAGTTGCTGCAGATTTGTCAGCTGCGTATCCATGATGTGACTCTCCCCTTCTATCACATCCCAAAGGTGCTCTATTGGATTGAAATCTGGTGACAGTGGAGGCAACTTGAGTGCAGTGAACTCATTGTCATGTTCAATAAACCAGTTTGAGATCATATGAACTTTGTGAGACGGTGCATTATCCTGCTGGAAGCATCCACCATAAAAATGGGTACAAATGATGCTCATCTGGTACTAAGGGGCCCAGAGTGTGCCAAGAAAACATTCCCCACACCATTACACAACCTGTCTAAACCATTTATATAAAGTAGGATGTTTACATCAGATTCTGACCCTACCATCTGAATGTTGCAGCAGAAATTGAGGCTCAGCAGACCAGGCTACATTTTTCTAATCTTCTGTTGTCTGCTTTTGGTGGGCCTGTGCAAGTTGTAGCCTCAGCTTCCCGTTTTTAGCCGACAGGAGTGGCACCTGGATTTGTTGCTGTAACCAATCTGCTTCCAGGTGAAAGATATTGTGCATTCTAAGGTGCTCTTCTGCATACATTCATGCATACTCAAAGCAGCCTGGCCAATCTCCTCTGATCTCTGGCATCAACAAGACATTTTGTTCTGTCGCTCACTGGATATTTCCTCTTTTTCAGACCATTCTTTGTAAAACCCTGGAGATGGTGGTTCAGGAAAATCCCAGAATATCAACAATTTCTGAAATATTGAGCCCAGCCTGTCTGGCTCCACCAGCCATATTACATTCAAAGTCACTTAAATCAGCTTTCATCCCCATTCCAACTTTTGAACTTTGGCAGGTCATCTTGATCATGTTTACATGCCTAAATGCTTTGACTTGCTACAGTGTGATTGGTTGATTAGATATTTATATATTAAGCAGTTGAGCAGGTGTATCTAATGAAGCATATTTGTGGATCTGCTATGGTTAAGTAGAATTTGTTTAGTATATGAATTGTAGATGTTTTGTTTTTGCATTTTTTTTACCTTTAATAAAAAGAAAATAAAAAAGAAACCAGAAGACTGACATATTGATTTTCCCACTCTGATGTTCACTTTATAAAAAATATTTTGGTATGTTCACTGAATTATTTATCTGTTGTTTATGTCACAACCAGTACCTCAGCTGCTTGTCTTCATCTCAGTCTTCAACTGACAAGCTGGCTTTTGATGTTGGTCTGCAAGAGGATAAAGGTATTTATTAGAACAATCAGTTGAAAATGGTTTCTTCATTGAGGTATTTGCAGTGTTACCACCCTATATTGTTTATATGATTCTAATAATTTTGTGACATTAACTGTCAGTGAGATGTTTGTTTTCCTTTCTGTTTTATATTCTGCGTGTGGTTCAGGGGAGCCATGTTGGTGGACCGTCCATCCAGCATCCAGACAGAGGTCAGAGGGTGAGAAGGTGCGTGTAGGTGATGACCTCATACTTGTGAATGTGTCTTCAGAGAGATACCTGGTGAGTCAGGTTAAAAACTAAAGTTTTCCTTAATGGTGAAAAAATATATTCTGCGTGAACTTCCACTACATCAAATATCAAGCACACTAACCTGGTTAAAGCCTCATTTTGTAGAAAGTGGGGTAGTAGAAATGTGTGGCGCTGTTTTATTATGATGCACATATTTGTAGCATGACATCACTGTGGTCTCATCATGAGGGATCAGGTCTAAAGTCTCTTGCATCACCTGATATTGGTGGTAGGCCAATTGGGGCATTTTTATGAAGAGAAAACTAAAAATTAGAGCCAGTCAGACATCTGATTCCAAAGTAACTACATCCTCCATATTTCTTGTAATTATGACATGGTAATTCAAATTGACAAGATAAAGTATATAACAGAGCAAAGCATTAGTTATGCCACCCCACAAAGTCAAGCTCAGCTGCAATCACTGCAGATCAGCTGATCCGAACATTGTAAATGTTTACAATACAGTATAGAGTTATTGGGATTATTAATTAACATTCTGTTTATAGTTTTAGTCACTGAGTTGATATGTGTGAAACTTTTTTAAATAACAGTCTTACACTTTTATAAAATCAATTGATGAAATATAACTAATCAAACATATGTATTTGGTACATTTAATGTGTGTGGATTCTGCTGTATTTGATCTCCATTTTTTACTACTATTTCTCTGCAGCAGTAAACACATGTGTGACTGGTGTTTGTGCTTATGATTCCATGCAGTAACTGGAAAGTTGTATTTTCTCCTGCCTCTGAGAAGTATTGTAGCACAATGGCTTATGAAAGCAGCTATTTTGGCATTAAAAAAACAAACAGACAAGACAAAGAGAAGTTCTATTTATTGTTGATGAGAATTTTTTTATAATGTCATTTTGCTTCTTCCCAGCACCTCTCCTTTGGCACTGCATCTGACAACAAGAGCTTGAGTGACAGTCTGATTGTTAATGCAGCCTTCCAGCAGACCCTCTGGAGCGTTGCTCCCATCTGCTCTGGACGTGCCGTTGCTCAAGGCAATTTTTGTTTCTTTTTGTTTTATAAACATGTTGTAAAGTAGCTTCTTTGACAAATTAGATAGTGCAGCTGATTCTTTTGTTTTCAGGAAATACAGCTGCTGCAGTTTCTGCATTGGAGATAATGTTAATAGGTAGATAATAAATAATACATTGAGGCTGTGTTTTAATAAATTGAGAGCATCAAAGGCTGTTGCATGAATATGAGATGTAGTTTTTATTTTCTAAAAAAATTAATACAGGGTTATGTTACTGTTAAAGCTATGCATACATTTTCATTAATGCATGTGCAAAAGATATATTTTTGGATGCTGATACAATTTTGTTATTTTAGATGTTTTCCAGAAATTTTTAAGTTAAAAGCATCCATCCTTTTATCCTGTTCAGGGTTGCTGGGTGTGTGTGTGTGTGTGTGTGTGTGTGTGAGAGAGAGTGTGGCTGGAGCTTATCCCAGCTGACACAGGGCGAGAGGCAGGGTACACCCTGAACAGGTCGCCAGCCTGTTGCAGGGCCAACACAGAGAGACAGACAACCATCCACACTCACATTCACACCTATGGGCAATTTAGAGTCACCAGTTAACCTAACCCCAGTAACTGCATGTCTTTGGACTGTGGGAGGAAAATGGAGTACCCGGAGGAAACCCACGCAGACACGGGGAAAGCATGCAAACTCCACACAGGGAGAGAGAGGCCCGGGTGGAATTAAACCCAGACCTTCCAGATGTCATTCTAACTGTGAGGCAGTAGTGCGGTTCTAGTTCCAGTTAAAAGCATTTACACTCAAATAGTATGTAATGAATGTGTGAAGACTTTCAGCTTTAATTAAAAAAAAACAAAACAAAACATATTGTATTACCCATTATCATAAACAGGCTCCTAATTTTAGGGCCAAGATGTTATTCAACAAATTAATACAATAATTAACTCAGACATTCAGTCTTTTCCAGATGGAATGTCTGAGTGTGCTTAATGTCTGAAAACATGCGGATGACAGTTGGGTTCACGTGATAACTTGGTCATGATAAAATACAGAAAACATGATAATATAACTAACAATTACAAAATATTCTTTGCCTTCAAAAACCTCAGGGCCATTTAGACTGTGCAGTAACTTTATATACTTTAGAATATAGATTATCTTCTGTGACATCATTGTTAAATACTAGTGACCAATGTTACAAAATGCACATGTGCTGATGAATCACGCTGCCGCCACAGAATTTTAAAGACCATATTGTATGCTTCTGATCATGAGACTTTCCAGCCTTCTTAGCTCCTTTTCTCATCATTCTCCTAGAGGTTAAACATCCATCCAAATAATGCTGTTCCAGAACTGCTCTGGCTATATTTTTAGATGTTTGTTGGGAAGTCTTAGCTGCCCTTTCTGTTCTTGAGGCTTGTGAATGGTTTGGACCTTGTGATGAACTCTGTTTTTTGCTTGTGTGAAGTCTCCTCTTTTGTGGTAGTCTTGGATTATGAGATTCTTCCCTCCCGGAGAGTATTTTTCAGATGTCTGGAAGGGGGTTATCTTTAGAATGGAAAGGATCCTATCACCACTGTTGTCTTTCCTAGATATAGGGTCACTTTTGTGATGTCTGGAAGGGGGTTATCTTTAGAATGGAAAGGATCCTATCACCACTGTTGTCTTTCCTAGATATAGGGTCACTTTTGTGGTGTTTGTATGTGTGTGTGTGTGTGTGTGTGTGTGTGTGTGTGTACGTGTGTGCGTTTTGCTGTGTGTTACTGTAATGTTCCTGCTGTCTCCCTCATGGTTATATTTTGTTTTCCATCCTAAGGCCTGTTTCACTTGCCACTTCACTTCTTTGACCACATGTGTGAAGGAGTCTAAATAAAATGCAGTGCCCTTCTGTTTTACAAAATCATATTAAGGATCAGTCAAAATAAAGCTGCAAATATTCAAACTCAGACTTTGTTAATGCAAGTTAGCAGGCACTATAAGAGCTGCGACTACAGTTATTATATAGAATATCCTTTGTGCTATTTCTGTGTAATTTTGCATGTTTAGATAACCAGTTCAAAGCAATACATGTTTTTTTCTTACCTGCTAACTCTAGGATACCTGAAGGGGGGCGAAACACTGCGGCTACTCCACAGCCATAGTGATGCATCTCTGACTATTCCCTCTACAGAGCAGGGAGAGGAGCTTCAAAGGTCAGTTGAAAAGACCAGTCTCCTCCCAAGCCAGCTCCTGGAAACATCCTTTACTTCTCTGACGATGTCTGTTTTCTTAATCTAGAATAATGCATTATGAGATTGGATCAGTCTCCAGCCATGCCCGTTCCCTCTGGAGGCTGGAGATTCTGCGGGTTGTGTAAGTGTACAAGGGATCTGGTGTCCACTCACTTTCAGCATCAATAAATATGTTTTATATTCAAACTCCACAGTTATTGGAAAATGCCACCATAGCGAGAGGCCGTGTTATACACCAGGTCACAACCACCAGCTTTAGTGCCCTGAATCTCTCCCTGCTGTTTTTGCCTCAAAGGCTGTGCAGAATTGCTAGAGCCATACTTGATGTCACTGTCTCAAAACTGAATTAAGGTTGAATGTCCCCTGCTTGCTCATGTGCATTTTGACAGTAAAGATGAATAACTAAATACTGCAGTGTTTGGTTTCCTCTCTTGATATTTTCCAGCTGGAGTGGCAGGCATGCATGCTGGGGACAGCCTTTTAGACTGTGCCATGTTACTACTGGAAGATACCTGGGGCTTACGGAGGTGAAAGGTCTGCATCTTGTTGATCGTGACAAAGCTGACATCAACACCACCTCCTTCTGCTTTCAGTCATCGAAGGTCAGGAGTAATGTGAGAAATGCACTGGGCAGTGCTGTTCTGATCCATTCATAATCTTACGAGTCTTTACAGAATGCAGACTTTAATGTCATTTATTTGAGATTCAGGGTTTAAAAAGTAAGAAAAAAGTAAGAGTGTTTAATGCATGATAGGTATTTTTTGCTTTTAGGAGAAGCTTGACACCAGCACAAAAACTCATATTGATGGCATGGGAATCCCAGAGATCAAGTATGGAGATTCCATTTGTTATCTCCAACATGTAGCCTCTGGGCTCTGGGTAACATACCAAGCTGCTGATGCTAAGTCCCACATGGGTGGGGCTCAGCGAAAGGTAAACCCTTAGATTCAATATTACTATTGTGAGGCAATCACTGGCAGTTAACCATTTAAGCAGTTAACTGTTGGACTAAATAATCTGGCAAAATAATATGTTGGGAATGATTGCAGATGATGTGTTTTCAGGCAATTTTGCACAGTGAGGGCCATATGGACGATGGACTGACACTGTCTCGTTCTCAAAGGGAAGAATCTCATACTGCCAGACTAATCCGGAGTGCTGTTCTCCTCTTCACTGGCTTTGTAAGGTACTGGATGCTGGATTAAGATCTTCAGTCATTTGAGAATCTCTTCAGTCATTTGAGAATAATTTACTGAGAGATTTTCGCACCTGCAGTATTCTCTCCCATAGTATCGCTTAATGCTAAATGCTACACTACATGTCCAACAGAGAGTGAGTTTACAGCGTTAGTTTTGTAGATGTGTTTATGATATACACACCCAAATTGCCTTGTCATGAATATTATAGTCGAAAGAACAGTGATGTTATCGTCTTGGCGTTGTGGCTTGGTTCTGGCACCTCCCTGCCCTCACATGTGCACGCATGAAAAGCTGGAGGTGGAAAGAGCAGCAGCAAGACCCCCGCCCCCCAGTCCTCAAAGCAGGCGTCAACTCAGATACAGCATCAAGGGAGGAGCCGGGCAGGGTGAAGCAGCTTAAATACCATGCCCTATATGACATATCAAGTTAGACGTGTATGAGGGTATAAGCTGATGTGGGCTGGCATTGAGATCAGCTGATCTGCAGTGATTGCAGCTGAGCTTGACTTTGTGGGCTGCCGGAACTAATGCTTTGCTCTGTTATATACTTTATCTTGTCAATTTGAATTACCATGTCATAATTACAGGAACTCTGGAGGATGTAGTTACTTTGGGCTCAGATGTCTGACTGGCTCTAATTTTTAGTTTTCTCGTCATAAAAATGCCCCAATTCATACATTTGCTTCAAAGGGCAGCAAAATGCCGTCTGTCCTCACGCCCTTGATTGGGATAAGAATAACAAGCATAACAAAAAATAACTTAGGCCAGTCACAGTAGTTGTAATTATAATGCAAGACAATTTGGAAGGCTTGTGGTCTAAAAACTAATTATCTTTTCTTTAGGAAACTGGATAGTTTTAACCAAGAAGCAAATCTCCCTTCTGTCAGTCTGTCAGTGGAGATAGTGACATGCAGTCTGCAGGACCTGATAATCTATTTCCAACCTCCACTGGAGGGCCTAGGCCACGAAGCTAAACAGAACAGCACGGTGGCTCTAAAGAATCGGCAGAACATGTTTCAAGAAGAGGTAAATCGATATGTGTGAATGAGTCCTATGTGTGGTATGTCTCACTCTTGCCTAACTATGCCTCCCTTTCTTCTCAGGGTGTGATAGATTTGGTCCTTGATTGTATTGACCATCTACACCAGTACAGTAGTGCTTCTCATTTTGCTGATGCTGCTCAGAGTGGCACAGAAAAGAGCGGGAGACTATCCTTGGCCATTTCTATGAGCTGTTGGGTGAGATTTGTATAGATTGCTCATTACTTATTGTTTTTTGGAAATACCAGAAATATCTGTTAGGATTCATCTTAATATCTCCTGTCTGGTAGTATCCAATCAAATGAATTTCATGTAAATTGTCTTTTTTTTTGTTTGTTTTTTTTACCTGAAAAGCTGCTCTACTCCGAGGAAACCGCGCAAACTGTGCGCATTTTGCGGGTTCGCTAGACTGGCTTATTAACAGGCTAGACCGAAGGGAGGCCTCTTGTGGTTGGTTGGATTTGTTTTTTGTTTTCTTCATCAGCCATTATTTATTGAAATTTTACTTTACATTATAGTTGAAGTTGGGTATTGTGTGTGTTCTGGGAATTGTAGCAAACAATACAGACTTAGAGGTAAATACAGGTAATCTTCCACTAAGTAATGAGCAGTTGCATTTACAGGAGTCTTAGATGTTCTTCACTGTGTCCTTGTGGAAAGTCCTGAAGCACTCAATGCCATCAAAGACCAGCACATCCAGTATATCATCTCATTTCTGGACCAGCATGGATGCAACCACAAGGTAGTGTTTAGAAGGCTTTTGTGTATTAAAATAAAATAAAAGTTAGAAGTTAAGTGCATACTTAATAAGCTATGCAAAATGACCAGTAATTTTCATTATGTTTTTTTTGGCTGCAGTAGTACATCTAAATTAATTAAATCAATGAAAAAGTCCTGTTTTATTATTCTAGTTTCTCTCAGAATTTGCCCTTATGAGGCTTATGCAGATTCAACATGTCTCACCAGTCCAATAACATGATAACATGAACATAGTGTTTCAGCTGTAACCGCTATAATAACAATTTCCAATCTGTTTCCTGATGTCAGATCATTTTCATTTGCCTATTGAGCTGTTGCTGCATGAAGTGCTGACAGGTTGTGTTCCAGGTGCTGGAGGTGCTTTGTTCGCTGTGTGTGTGCCATGGTGTGGCGGTGCGGTCCAATCAGAACCTCATCTGTAACAATCTGCTGCCAGACAGAGATTTGCTACTCCAAACACGTCTGGTTAATCAGGTCACCAGGTAATTTTGAATCTTTCCTCCAAATAGGAAAGCTCTTTTTTTTGTCTCTTTGACATTCTTCTCTCTCCCATTCTGTTTTCTTTCATAATTTTCTGAATTCTGATTTTTGTCTGTCGTTCACAACACATAAATACCATACTCAAAATAACACAAAAAGATTGCAATGTCAGAACAATACACCCCTTGTTATTATATTTTGCCTCCAAGGAGCCAGCAATAATTCTCCAGGCTTTCTAAAGGTCCTTCAAAGTTTTTCTTTTTGGAAATTGACTGCTTTTTCCACTCATTTTCATTCCAGTCCTTGAATCTGACTTTTTTCAGAAGGATATTTTTTTTGTTTTGTTTTGTTTATTAAGCCTCTTAACACAGACCTATGAATCATTCAAGCAAAAAAAAAAGGCTCCTAACTAAAGGGATGAACCAGTGTTGTGTCTACACATAACAGACAACTTAGCAAAGAACCAATTTTAAAACTGGACAGGTGGAAGATGAAACACAAAGTGGCAGGCCTTTTTAGCCAATAAACAGTATCTGAATGTCACGTCCTGAAAAAATAGGGAAAAATCCAATAAAGACCTTACACAGGACCTGAGAGATGCATCTGGCCCTTAAGTTAATCTATGTACTGAAACCTCATCAGAAATGATCTCAGTGGAAGGATGGCTGTTCTTAAGGAAGGGAAACAGGGAGGAAGGGCTAAGGTGTGCCATATACACAAGAACTGGGCTGAAAATCAATGGAAGTAGGTCTTATGGAGTGATGAATCCATAAGGAAATTTTTGGTTCAATATATATGGATGAGGCGCATAGTGAATATCTCCAGTCATCTGTAAAACTCATTGGAAGCTCTGCCATGGTTTGGGGCTATGTTTTCCATCTTTTCAAAATTGATGGAATTATGAGTGCAGAAAAGTACCATCAGATTTTGATCCACCGTACAATACCATCCAGAAAGTGTCTGATTGTCAGTGGCTTCATTTTTCAGCATGACTATGATCCCAACCACACTGCCAATGTGTAAAAGGATGAACAAACAGAAAAAATAAACACAGTGGAACACTATCAGTCATGGACTGGTCTCCCCAGAGCTCCGACCTCAATTTTATTGAAGCAGTGTGGGATCTTCTTGACAGAGAACAGAAGAAAAGGCAGTCAAACATTCAAATAAGAGTTTTGAATATCCTTCAAGAAGCCTGGAGAACTGTTCCTGGAGACTACTTAAAGAAGAGAGTTGAGGCTATGCTGAAGAAGAAGGGTGGTAATAACATATTAGACTTTCAAGCTCATTAGAAACATACAGTATTTCCACGTGTGTTTAGAGATTTTTCAATAAATCACTGTATATATCTCCCATTTTTCTCACAAAATATAAAGAAATGTGGGTGTGGCTTAAGACCTTTTCACAGTACTGTATTTAATAATAGGGGCTTTCTTTCCCTCGCTCTTCTTATGCTTGCGCATTCATTTGTTTAGCTGAGTGCTATTTGTCAGCTGTGACGCACCACGGGCCTAGATATTCTTGTTTTGTTTTTTTTATCTGTAATGATGTCACATCCTTGATACTAGAAATATTTCAGATTTTTCTACAGTGCTGCATTTGTCTTTTTACTTTAAGACTTAAACACCATCTTGTCCCCCTTCAGTGTCATCTCTTCGATTGCTGCATCATTTTATACAGTGCCTTGCGAAAGTATTCGGCCCCCTTGAACTTTTCCACCTTTTGCCACATTTCAGGCTTCAAACATAAAGATATAAAATTTTAATTTTTTGTGAAGAATCAACAAAGTTTAAAGCCGGATTTGGATACAAAAAGATTTCCCAAGCTTTAAACATCTCAAGGAGCACTGTGCAAGCAATCATATTGAAATGGAAGGAGTATCAGACCACTGCAAATCTACCAAGACCCGGCCGTCCCTCTAAACTTTCATCTCAAACAAGGAGAAGACTTGATCAGAGATGCAGCCAAGAGGCCCATGATCACTCTGGATGAACTGCAGAGATCTACAGCTGAGGTGGGAGAGTCTGTCCATAGGACAACAATCAGTCGTACACTGCACAAATCTGGCCTTCATGGAAGAGTGGCAAGAAGAAAGCCATTTCTCAAAGATATCCATAAAAGTCTCGTTTAAAGTTTGCCACAAGCCACCTGGGAGACACACCAAACATGTGGAAGAAGGTGCTCTGGTCAGATGAAACCAAAATCAAACTGTTTGGCCACAATGCAAAACGATATGTTTGGCGTAAAAGCAACACAGCTCATCACCCTGAACACACCATCCCCACTGTCAAACATGGTGGTGGCAGCATCATGGTTTGGGCCTGCTTTTCGTCAGCAGGGACAGGGAAGATGGTCAAAATTGATGGGAAGATGGATGGGGCCAAATACAGGACCATTCTGGAAGAAAACCTGTTGGAGTCTGCAAGAGACCTGAGACTGAGATGGAGATTTATCTTCCAACAAGACAATGATCCAAAACATAAAGTCAAATCTACAATGGAACGGTTCACAAATAAACGTATCCAGGTGTTGGAATGGCCAAGTCAAAGTCCAGACCTGAATCCAATCGAGAATCTGTGGAAAGAGCTGAAGACTGCTGTTCACAAACACTCTCCATCCAACCTCACTGAGCTCGAGCTGTTTTGCAAGGAAGAATGGGCAAGAATTTCAGTCTCTCGATGTGCAAAACTGATAGAGACATACCCCAAGAGACTTGCAGCTGTAATTGCAGCAAAGTATTAACGCAAGGGGGCCGAATAATAGTGCACGCCCCACTTTTCAGTTTTTTATTTGTTAAAAAAGTTTGACACAACCAATAAATTTCATTCCACTTCACGATTGTGTCCCACTTGTTGTTGATTCTTCACAAAAAATTAAAATTTTATATCTTTATGTTTGAAGCCTGAAATGTGGCAAAAGATTGAAAAGTTCAAGGGGGCCGAATACTTTCGCAAGGCACTGTAATGTCTGAATAGATCAGACCAATAATGTAGATGTCAGAGCTTAGATGTCTTTGTCTCATCCTTTTTCTCGTGCGATGGGAGGTTACCTTTAGACTGACATGGTATGACTAAACCGAGGCATTTTTTAAGCCAGTTTCATCCGTGCTCTCCTTCTGTCTCTGAATATTTTGACCTGCTGTGCCAATCTGATCTTGTAGGCAGTTTCCATTTTCCTTTTCCTTTGAGCAAGTTCTTTTTTTTTTTTTTTTGCCCAATCTGCCCCTTCTCTGTAAGCAGCTGCCTTCTTTTATCATGTTTTTTTCTATCAGCAGCCTATTTTATTCCTAAGGCTTTATAGCTTATTTTGTTTCATATTCTTCACACCTGCTCAGTCCATGCCCAGCTCTTTTCCTCCTAAAGCAATTTCTCATTCTATCACTTACTTCTTGTTCCAATAAATGCTTCATTAGTACATCTTCTCATCTTCATCTTCTCTCCCTCACCTACCACAGTGTGACAGTTCTTCCAAATTCTCTCTTTTTTTCTGCTTTTTCCTTAATCCCTTCTTTCCGTGCATTTGATCTCGCCTCAGTCTTTTGTGAGTAAAAATAAAAACATATACAGACGTGGACAAAATTGCTGGTATCCTTCTGTTAAAAAAAAATTTTTTTTTTAACACAAACTAATGAAACTGGCCTGGACAAAAATGATGGTCCTCCTAGAAAAGATTAAAAATAAGTTGACCACAGGGACGTGTTAAACTAAGGTGTGTCCTATAATTAGCATCACAGGCTTCTAAGTTGTAATCAGTCAGTCAGGGTGAAAAGTAGTCACTGTGCTGTTTGGTATCATGGTGTGTACCACACTGAACATGGAGCACAGAAAGCTAAGGAGAGAGCTGGCTCAGAAGATGAGAAAGACAATTAATGACAAGCATGTTAAAGGTAAAGGCTATAAGACCATCTCCAAGTAGCTTTATGTTCCTGTGAATACAGTTGCACATATTATTCAGAAGTTTAAGCTAACCTCCCTGAACGTGGCCACAAGACTGAAAAAACTGATGAAAATTTGAAGAATTAATAATATGAATTATAACCAAAGAAACCAGAACAAGTTCCTATTCCAATTTGCCAGAATGCATATTGATGAGCCACAAAGTTTCTGGGAGAATGTCCTTTGGACAGATGAGAAAAAAACTAGAGCTTTTTGGCAAGTTGCATCATGCTTCAATTTTGCATCTGTGTTCACAGATGCAAAAATGAAGCATTCAAAGAAAAGGACATCATGCGTACTGTGAAACATGGAGGAGGCTTGGTTATGTTCTGGGGCTGCTTGGCGACATCTGACACAGGGTGTCTTAAATCTGTACGGGGTACTATGAAATCTCAGGACTATCAAGGTGTTCTGGAGCAAAATGTGCTTCCCAGTGTCAGAAAGCTTTGTCTTGAGTCAGAGGTCATGGGTCCTCCAACAGGATAATGACCCAAAACAAATCTAAAAACACCCAGGAATGGCTAAGATCAAAAAAATGTGACTATTCTGAAGTGGCCTTCTATGAGCCCTGACATAGTGAACATCTGTGGAAGGAGCTGAAACATGCACCCTTCAACCCTGAGACAACTGGAAGCAGTTTGCTCAATAGAAATGGGCCAAAATACCTTGAGAGTTACAGAAGTCACTTCATTGCAGTGATTCAAAAGTTTGTGCCACAAAATATTAAGTTAAGGGCACCATAATTTTTGTCCAGGCCAGTTTCATTAGTTTGTTTTTTAAAATAATTCTGTTGAATCATACACAAAAGCAGTGTCTTAATTTTCAGTAAATTGTTATTTATTATTACATACAAGTTTATTATTAGTTTAAAGTTATTTCAGTGATCCTTGTGGGTTTTTCTTTCTTTAACAGAAGGGTACCAACAATTTTGTCTGTATATACATCTGTATCTACATCTGTATATACTAGCAGATATTTCAAATGCTGATTAAGCATGTATTTACACAATAAAGTAGGTTACTGACTCTCTCTTTCTAGTCCCTGTCAGTACTCTAGCAGCAGATCATGCATCAGATCTTTACATTTGATGAGGTCTGGACTGCAGTTAAGCATTCAGAGTCTTCTTCTACTAAGTCATGCTGCTTTAATAGATGCAGTGTGTAGTTTAGCATTGTCTTGCTGAAATATGCAAGGACTTCCCTGAAAGCATGTAATTTGAATGGGAGTGTATTTGCTCTAAAACTTGTACTTTCGGCATTGATGGTGCCTTTCCAGATCCATAAGCATGAATGCATTCCTAAACCATCAGAGATGCAGTTTTTTTTTTTTTTTTTTTACTGAGCACTGATAACAAGCCGGTTGGGTATTTGCAGATTGATGAACCTCAGCTTTACTTCTGTGAAACTCTCTGAGATGCTGCTCTTACTTACCTGTTTCCAGTTAACCTAATTGTTTTTCCAGCCTTTTGTTGCCCTGTTTCACCTTTCCTGAGACGTGCTGCTGCCATTAAATACAAAATGAGCTAATATTTTTATTATATTTTACTATTCAAATAGTGAAATGTCCCAGTTTAAACATTTGATATGTTTTTCATGCTCTATAGTGAATAAAATCTGAGTTTGTGATTTGTGAATCATTGCATTCTGTTTTTACTTGCATTTTACACAGTGTCACAATTTTTTTTTTTTTTTTTTTTTTAAGAGTTAGATTTGCACTAAAACACTCGGCATCCTCTCAGATGTTTACGGATGTGTAGAATGAATGATGTCTCTTTTATGTAATAAACAGTCTGCGGTTGAGAGCACAGCAGTGTTGTGCTGATGTCTGTTTTCCTACTGGCTTGCAGTGTGCACATAAACTTGACAGTCGCAAAGTTTGACTCGCTCATTAGGTTAATTCCTAATTACAGGCTATCAGTGCCAGTAAAAAGTAAAAGCCTGCTACCTGAATGTTTCAATATTTCAAAATATCATAGTGGTCAATTTTATGATTACATCAAATACACTAGCGGAAGAATTTCATTTTTTGTTGTGTTTATCTGCAAATTATTTGACAACAGCATGAGGCCAAACATCTTCCTGGCTATGGGGGAAGATTCAGCTCAGCCTCGCAGGTGGTACTACGAGCTGGTTGTGGAGCACATCGACCCCTTCCTCACATCTGAGCCCACACACCTGCGTGTCGGTTGGGCTTGCATGAAAGGGTACCAACCGAGGCCGACAGGCGGAGAGGGCTGGGGAGGAAACGGCGTGGGAGATGACCTCTGCTCGTACGGCTTTGATGGACTTCATCTCTGGTCAGGTGAGGATGAGCTCAAACAGCTGATAAACAGCTTGCTCTGTGCAGCGTGAATGTATAACACTGAGTTGTACAATCATGAGTTTGCAGGAGGAGTATTGACAAAGACACACAGAACAGAATCCAATTTCATTTCAGTAGAAAAATTCTAGAAAAAAAGATTCATAATTACAAATAGGTTTTCAGAATGTATACTGGGTTGCAGCACATATTCCAAAAACAAATATCAGTCAGTCTGTAACAAATATGATAAAAAGTCAGTTTGAAAATGTTAGCACATAAAAATCCCATAAAAGCCATCCATGGGAAGATTACCATGGCAATTATAGCAAGCAACCACAAAATGTATTAAAATAGATTATTTTTAATTTCCTTGTTTAGAATAATTGAAATGTTCTTGGTTATTGCAATAAAAGCAGTGACTACAATTGCTGAGTATCACTTAATTATCCACAGAGAACCATTAACATATTACTTTTTGTTCTTTTGGGTATAGACACACAGAGAGAGTGGCGAAGATAATTATAATCTCAATTGGCAGAAGTGATGATTGCACTCTGATTCAGCAGGAAAAAAAAGAATGTTTTGATGAAGATTTGTTTATGCAACTGGGAAAACTGTCAACAATTCCTGGCCCACTGCATTATATTTGTGTGGACAGCAATATATTATTATTATTATTATTTTTACTTATCAGTAGTGAGAGTCATGTTCCAAAAGTGCCTCAGTTTTTACAATATGTTTTATATTTATTAATGATACACTACGTTGCCAAAAGTGTCCACTCGCCCATCCAAATCATTGAATTCAGGTGTTTCTATCACTTGCATGGCCACAGGTGTACAAAACCAAGCGCCTAGGCATGCGGACGGCTTCTACAAACATTTGTGAAAGAATGGGTCGCTCTCAGGAGCTCAGTGATTCCAGCGTGGTACCGTGATAGGATGCCACTTGTGCAGCAGGTCCAGTTGTGGATTTTGCTTGCTACTAAATATTCCACAGTCAACTGTTAGTTGTATTATAACAAAGAGGAAGCAATTGGGAATGGCAGCAACTCAGCCATGAAGTGGTAGGCCACATAAAATCACAGAGTGGGGTCAGCTAATGCTGAGGTGCAGAATGCGCCAAGATCGCTAACTTTCTGCAGACTCAATCGCTACAGACCTCCAAACTTCATGTGGCCTGTTTCCATGGCCGAGCAACTGCATCCAAGGCTTAAATTACCAAGCGCAATGCAAAGCGTTCGATGCAGTGGTCTAAAGCATGCTGCCACTGGACCCTAGAGCAGTAGAGACGTATTCTCTCTGATGGATGAGTCTGGGTTTGGCGGTTGTCAGGAGAACAGTACTTGACTGACTGCACTGTGCCAAGTGTAAAGTTTGGTGGATGGGAGAATTATGGTGTGGGGTTGTTTTTCAGGAGTTGACTGGCCTGCACAGAGTCCTGACATCAACCTGATAGAACACCTTTGGGATGAGTTGTGAGCAAAGCCTTCTTGTCCAACATCAGTGTCTGACCTCACAAATGCACTTCTGGAAGAGTGGTTGAAAATTCCCATAAACACAATCTTAAACCTTGTGGAAAGCCTTCCCAGCAGAGTTGATGCTGTTATAGCTGCAGAGGGTGAACTGACATCATATTAAACCCAATGTATTAAGAATGGGATGTCACTCAAGTTCATATGCGTGTAAAGGCAGGTGAGCGAATACTTTTGGCAAATAGTGTATGAAAGAATTGTGTGAAACAGATTACAAAAACAACAATTTTGTTTTATTTTAGTTGTCGGGGTTTCATTTAATAAAGCACAAAGCACTTTAATGCACATTTTGACTTGAGCAGAAACAATAAAAAGGGAAATATAAAGACTAATGACTGTGTCTCCTGAATCTTAGGTTGCATGAGCCGGAAAGTCAGCTCTCCCTTTCCTCACCTACTAAAAGATGATGATGTTGTTAGCTGCTGTCTTGACCTCACCATTCCCTGCATCTCTTTCCGGGTCAATGGTCTACCTGTGCAGGGCATGTTAGAGAACTTCAGTGCTAATGGACTTCTTTATCCTGTGGTCAGCTTTTCTGCTGGAGTCAAGTTAGTATCAACAATATTATTGCTTTTTGCTCTTTTCCTGGACTGTCTTTTGGTTTTAGTTAATTTTACCTGAAAATGATTTATTCTGTAGTGACTTTACTGTTTTCAGAGGTCCTGTCTTCATAGTACTGACTACTGACTAATAATAATGGTGTATTTTTTTCTATAAGGTCCACAAAAAAGTAAATTGCTTCCTTGTTTTTTTTTCTGGAAAAGAGTTTGTTTTCTGTTTGGGGGAAGGCATGGAGAGTTTCGCTTCCTGCCACCTCCAGGTTATGCTTCATGCTCTGAAGCTCTGCTCCCAAAAGTCAATCTGAAGGTACAGCAGTGTCAGAAATACATTGTGGACCGTGGTGAAGTGAAACAAGAGCTTATTGGCCCCTTAGTACCTGTCACTCCAGTTACCTTCACTCCGACAACAGTAGACATCAGCAAGGTAAATCTCAGCCTAGTCAAAAAGCTTTTTTTATTTTATAGCTTTTATTTTAAATATTTACAATTGATTTGTGACAATAATTTGCTCAGAGAAATAATACCATATCATAGTATTTTAATTACTTCTCCATTACTTATATTACCCTTACAGGTACTACTGCCCCCACAACTTGAGGATATTCGAGAAAAAATGGCTGAAAATATTCATGAGCTCTGGGTAATGGACAAGATTGATCTTGGCTGGACACATGGACCAGTAAGAAAAGTGTCAGAAAATCAGTAATTTTATGACACTGCGTAACTGATATACATTGCTCAATAAAATTAAAGGAACACTTTGAAACACATCTGATCTCAATGGAAAGAAAAATCATCTATACTGATATGGACTGGGTAATGTGTTAGGAACAATCATTTGATGGACATGAAAATTATCAACCTACAGATGGCTGAATTCAAAGACACCCTGAAAATCAAAGTGAAAAAAATAAAGTGGCAGACTAATCTATTTTGCCCAGATTTCATTGCAGCAACTCAAAATGGTACTCGGTAGTTTGTATGGCCCCACTTCGAGGCGTGCTCATAGTGAGATGACGGATGGTGTTCTGGGGGATCTTCTCCAGATCTGGACCAGGGCATCACTGAGCTCCTGGACAGTCTGAGGTGGAACCTGGTGGCATCGGATGGACCAAAATATAATGTTCCAGAGGTGTTCTATTGGATTTGAAACTGATTAATAACCCACTCTGCTATTTAATTATCCAGATCAATATCCTAGAGGTTTAATTGACTTGGTGCTATACTCTGATTAAAAAGTGTTCCTTTCATTTTTTGGCAGTGTAAAATATTGTACAAAAGTCTTGAGAATGGCAAACGTGCAAGGATCCATTCAAAAGTGCAAACATCCATGGAGTTTATACAATTTTAATGAGTTTGAAAGTCAGTAGCTCATATAACCACCTCTACATCTTACTTCATATCCTGATCTCTCTTAAGCAAGCTTTCTGTTCTTTCTGTAGTTTTCTGGAATAGTTCTCCAGGCTTATTGAAGAACATTCAGAGTTCTTTGAATGTTGGCTGCCTTTTGTTCCCTTCTTTGTTATGATCCCATACTGGTTCAGTCATGTTGAAGTCTGGGGTCAGGGGAGGCCACTTCATGCGTGATAGTGCTCCAATTTGTGTTTTCTATCCAGGTTGGCTTTCACTGCACTGGCAGTGTATTTGGGAACATTGTCATGCTGAAAATTATAGTATTGGATGGTGGATCAAAATCTGATGGTACTTTTTGCATTCTTAATTCCATCAATTTTAACAAGATACCCAACACCACTGGCTGAAATGCAGCCCCAAACCATGTTAGAGCCTCCACTATGTTTTACAGATGGCACTCACTGTTGTACCTTTCTCCTGACCTTCTCCATGCATATTGATGAGGATTTGAACAAAAAATGTCACATTTGGAGTCATGACTCCATAAGACACAAGAACTGGACTGATTTTCTGTCCAGTTCTTGTGTAATTTAGCATACCTCAGCCTTTTCTCCTTGTTTATGTTCCTTCTGAATGGCTTCTTGACAGTCATCTGTCTTAATGAGTGGTCAAAGGTGGACTCAAACATTGTACACGTATTGGGTAGGTTTCAGCTGGGACACATAGAAGACCTTATGAATTCTCATATTACGGGGTAACTTAAGGCAGACAGATCCAGGATTGATCAGAGCCCTGACCTCAAAAGGACCAATATATTGGGGGAAGGTTTCTTTGATTCAGTTTGTAATTTATTTTTTGTGGATAACCAGACTTTCTGACCTGGCATGTAGCTTGGTACTGGAGTCCAATGGTGATCCACCAGGTGTTTGTTCTGGTCTCTGGTGCTCAGCAAGGCTGCATGAGTAGCTCTCCACAGTCACTGAGAGTGGCACAGATGGTGCTGCAACCTTACGGGGCAGCTCTATCAGAAGAGGAAATCACTTTGAGCGCCAATGCTCATGAATGTGATCATCCATTCTAATGCACATAGAATTCATAGAGCCAGAGACATCCTTAGCTGCTCATTCACTTCTCAAATAATGGTTTAAACCATGTAAAAAGGTGCTTTGTAGGGCCTTCTCTTCCCATCTTGCTTCCTCAGTTAGAATCCAAAAATCAAAAGAATGGTCCAATAGTCTTACCTTGCCGCAGACTGAAGAGCTGATGAACAACATCAGGGTTGGAACTTCTATCAAAAAGACTTTGTGACAAAATCCACATACTGTAAGACAGTTCAGAACTGGGACTGACTGTGGGCACCTCAGAGCATGTCCCTGTAATAATTCTACCAGACAGGCAATCTTGGAGCTATCAGTAACACTCTGTTGTCTGAAAATCTGAAAGCATTGGGTCAGAAACACTCTGCTCTTCTTTGATTCATTGAAGAAGACTTTGGGAGTTGACAGGGCTGTCTTTGGATGCTCTGGAGGTGGCAGCGGTGGGGAAGCCACAGGCTGAGGCTGTGACCAAATAGAGGAAGGAGGAGAATTGGCAGCCAACTGAGATGGGGAACATAAAGCATTTAACATACCTCCCAGCTCCGCTACTTGCTGGAGTAGAGCACCCTATTGTCCAGAGATGCGATGTAACACCTGCTCATGTTTACTCAATTGAGCTCTTTAACTGGCGAGGGTGCATTGTACTAGATCTGTGTCCTCTGAGTCCATTTGCTGGCCTGATCATTCTGTCATTACCAATGGTCAAAGGTGGACTCAAATGTGGGACTCTGAAGTAAAAGTTCACAGATTTATTTCCAACAAAAGAGTTCAAAAGTTTAAGCCAGAGGTCTTGAAGCAGTGAGGTCCAAGGCCAGATGAAAGTCCACAGATTCTTTTACTCCATGCCACTTCTTCTTTTGTCCTCCAATTGTCCAGTTTCCTCAAATACAACACTGGTTCATCCTTTGAGTTAGGTGCTTTTTAATCTGTGAATGATTTATAGGCCAGTGTAGGTAAGTGGCTTAAACAAACAAGCAAATAAAAAACATTTCTGTAAAAACTGTCTGGTACAAGGACAGCCAATGTCCAAAGAAAAATTTTGAAAGACCTCCAGCAATCCTGAAGAACTATTGTTCAAAACCACTTGGAAAAAAAAGACAAGTCTGACTCACTGGAAGCAAAAAAAATAAAGAATTGAGGGGTGGCTCGAGACTTTTGCACAGCACTTTTAAGTGTTTGTAAGTAATTTGTATAATCTCATCTGCTTAGTTTTTGCATGCAGTGCCAAATAATGTCTCTGTCAAATAGGTGAGAGATGAAGGTAAGAGGCACGATCCCTGTCTGGTGGAGTTCTCCAAGCTGCCAGAACAAGAGAGAAACCAGAACCTTCAGATGGCACAGGACACACTCAGGTGAGCTCTGTTACAGTTTATGCAATGATAATAAAAAGACTGTGCTTGGTTATAATGTTTAATTGAATTATTTAACTTTTTTTTTTAATTAAAAAAAGATTGTGACAGACCTTGTGCTGTTCAAATCTGATAGTTAAAAATAAGTAGTGATTAGTGTGTGCAGCTGTAGTGAATTTTTAAAATTTTCTTTTTTCGCTGGAGGACCCTGCTTGCTTTTGGTTTCCACATTGGTTTGATGGATGACCATGCTGAGAAACATGTCAAATACATGAGACTTCCTACCAAGTAAGTGAAAGTTCAGTATACAATATCAATACATCCATCCATTTTCTTAACTGCTTACCCAGTTTAGTGTTCTGGGGTTCCTGGAGTCTATCCCAGCCATATGTAATATCATGTTTATGTTTAATTTTATTTTGTCTGGCTCAGCTGTGTGTTGCATTATATCTAAATTTAAGTAGAGAATATACCCAGGACAGAAAAGGAATGTTGATAAAATATGACGACCATCTTTATGGTGGTAATGGCAGCCCTTGACGATGTTTTATGAGGCTATCACAAGGAAAGAATAAACGACTGCAGTTTATATTCTAGCACAGAGGGATCATCTCACTTCAATTTGAACTCTTTTCTTCAAGCCATCCTTGGAGACAAAATCGTCTTAATACTGACAAGTACAACTTATGTTAAAGAATGCTTTAACTTCTATAAAACAGCACAACAGTTACTCAAGTTGATTGATGTGTGCAATTTTGTTTACTCAGGGCAGTCAGGTTGGATTTATAATAAAAGTGCTTCATTCAGAAATGGTGCCAAAGTGAAACCACATCATAACTACATGCTGTTAAACATCCGGTAACTGTTACCATTTTATTTGTCATCTCGATACATCAGTGTCCTGTTTTCATACTTTCTGTCTCAGATATGAGCAGCTGAGTGGCTACAGACCTGCTCCAGTAGACCTGAGCCAGGTGTCTCTGAACTCAGACCATGAGGAAGCAGTTTACCTGCTGGCAGAGAATGACCACAATGTATGGGCCAGAGAGCGAATCAAACAAGGATGGACCTATGGAGCACAACAGGTTTATGTTCTGTGCTGTATTACTTCAAAGGAGGGATTCAAGTTCAATGTTTCCAATTTGTTACTCAAAAGTAGTCATTTAAATAGTTTAGAATATAGTGTTTCTTAGCACAGATATGCACATAGTAGCAACAGGTTGTGCCACGAGATAGTGTTTGCTGACAAACGTAGTTGCCCTTCTTGCTCTTTGTATCTGTACTTTTAGGATGTAAAAGCAAAGCAGAGCCCTTACCTTCTGCCCTACAGTCTTCTTGATGAAAGAACTCAGAGAGTGGGCAGAGTGAGTGTCAGAGAGGCTGTCTGTACCCTGCTGGCATACGGCTACAGCCTGGAGCCCCTCAACCAGGAACGCGGTATGTTTCATAGATCTGTTATAGAACTTGTCATCTAAACTGTGGCACAGTGCATTTCATTTTTATCTGTTTATTGTATGCAGCATGAGGTAATCAGTGTAAGTGCAACTACAATATACTGTAGCTTACATTATTGATAAAGTAATGCAGATTTGCATATTAACAATACTGCAACATTTTCATCATTGCTTTGCAAAGAGATTTAAGTGTAAACGTATTTTGTTTTACAACCTCGTTTCCCAAAAATAAAACTTGAGGTGCTCTGTAAAATGTAAATAAACCCAGATTGCAATCACTTGCAAATAATTTCTCTCACTTTTTTCGTGAATATATTATAAAATAATGTAAAAAATGTTGAAAGTGAGGAATTACGTTTCAGTAGTTTAGATAAATAGATGATTAAATAGATGGTTTAGATGATTTTCAGCTTATTCTGCTGGTTTTTTTTGTTGTTGTTTTTTTCACATTTTTATCCAGTATTCTGATTGTCTGGAAACAGGTTTGCAGCAGATAACACTATTTTTTTCATGTATCTTTGATTTACAGTCATGTTATCAAAGCAATGTTTCTTCTCTGCTGAGAAATGCAGAGTGTTCAGACCAGATAAATCGTATGCTGTGACCCGGGGGAAGTGGTATTTTGAATATGAAATACTGACAGCAGGGAATATGAGAGTGGGCTGGGCTCGACCAGGCTGCACCCCAGATAAAGAGCTTGGCTTAGATGACCAAGCATATGTCTTTGATGGATTTGAGGTAAGATATAATTAAATTTGACATTTCTTACTTTGGCTACGGACCATTATAGTAGCTAAATGGGAATCAGCCCAAATTATGGCTTTGTTAAACCCCTATTGCACATTTATTTTTGTCATAGAACTTAAACAGTTCTTTACATTTCTTTGTTTTATTTTTTTTTACAGTTACAGAATTTAAAAAAAAAACCAGGTTTTTAAACTGTTGATCATTCCTGTATAACCGTTATTGAGACCAGATGATGTTTTAGAGAGCAGACAGAAAAAGAGATGCAGACTTAGACTTGTCTTTAAAATGGCTATCTAATTGAAAAAAACTGAAACATTTCAAAGTCCAATAAAAGTAACTAATGTTATAATGTTGTGTCACATTAGTTGCTTGTCCTTGCAGTGACTCCTGACCTCATCGTGATGACAAGCCAACACAGATGGTCTCAATTACTCCAAAGCTGTGTTGCTATGAATAATTAATGGCTAAGATCAAACATTTTCAGTTTTTACTGATTTGTTTTCAATCAGTAGCAGATTTTGGTACTAACATTATTAAAACATTATGGTAATCTGCAGGGCAGCATCTGTTAGAATTGTTTATTATGTTATCAATTGAGTTTTTAGATAATCGAATAAACAGCAACTTCATGCACAATGTACTTTAAATGACATGGGTTGTATTGGTTCTTCTGCTTTTTCTTTTTTACCTTTCCATGTATAAGACTTTTTCCACTGGTCTCTTTCCTTTATAACTCAATGTTACTTTCAGGCTCAGTGGTACCATCAGGGCGGCGAGCCCCTGGGACGCCCGTGGCTGAGAGGTGATGTGGTGGGTTGCTTGGTGGACATGGATGAATGCACCATGATGGTTACGCTCAATGGAGTGCTGCTGTTTAATGACAGAGGATCTGAGCTGGCTGCCAAGGACTTTGATATTAGAGATGGTCTGCAAAAGTTTTTGATTTGATACTTTCTGTTGCATGCTAATGTTTCCAGTACAGCAGTACTATGCCTTTTATTAAAGAGTCCCATATTGGACTAAACTATCCCAAACTTCCTATGTCTTCCAGGCCTATTGCCTGTGGTTAGTGTTGGGGTGAACCAGGCGGGGAGGCTGAATCTGGGACGCCAAGTGGGCTCTCTGCAGTACTTTATTGTGTGTGGCCTGCAGGAGGGCTATAGACCTTTTGCTATCAACATGGCCAGAGACCCAACACTGTGGATGAGTTGGAAACAGCCTCAGTTCACCTCCATACTCCCTGATGATCGGAACCTACAGGTAAACTTGCCATATATACAAGTTTTCTTTCACCCATTTGCAGCCCTCAATGACCAAGAGTTGCTTATAGTTATGATCAGTTCACATTGAGCCTGAAATACCTGTTAAAATTATATTCAAGGTTACAAGAGTCAGTGGCTCAGCAGATTCCTTATCCAGCCTGAGGGTCTCCCAGCGTTTGCTACAGCACCATGGTGGAGAAAGTGAGATGGGCTATTATCGCCTCAGCATGTTTGTCGAATGCGCCGCCGTCCTCAGTAGCCCACCAGGGGGTGTGCTACCCATGGCTTCCAACTCTCTCTCTCCAAGCTCAGGTGTATTGATGTTATATATAGGATGTTAAAGTTAAGCACAGAAAAAAAAGAGAAAATATTACAAAGGACCACATCAAAGGCTTGCTTAGCTTGCCATAATTTCAACCACCAAATGTTTCTACACCTGATGCAGCATGTATAATTATTATTAGCCTATGGGGGAAACAATTAGTATGGGTGACTTGGATAGCTGCAGCAATCCAGATTATCCACTGTCTATGCTATTGATATTCTGCCATTATGACCTTGATGAGTCTGCTTAAGCTCCCAGGGGCCCTGCTGTAATTAAAGCCTGTTGTCCTTTTAGAAAGGAAAGAACAGGAGGAGGTGGACTCTGACTTTGAGGCGCTGATGAAGTCAGCCCACAGCTGCGCTGCTTCAAGAGATGAGCTCAACCATAAGGATCATAGCCATGACAAAACATCAAGATTGAAACAACGGTAGGTTGTAATGAAATTCAAAGAAAATATGGATTTAAAGGGAGAGCATTTGAAAGAACAGTTAGAAAACTAAACACAAAGGTGTGACTGTTTAATTCATTAAATTTATGTTTATATTTTTTAATAAATATTTTAAATTCCTGATAAATCATATTTCCTAAAGGAATAAAATAAAGTGGAAGACATGATGGTTGTAAAAAGATGCAAAGATAGCAAACAGTGCCACTCTTTTAACACAACCACAGTTCCGTAGTAAAATAAACTGCTTTGTTGAAATGAATGTGTATTCTTTGTCTGTAAGGTTTATGCTGAAGAAGACTAAACCAGGCTTAATCAGCAGTAACTCCTCTGCAAGGCTTCTTGAAGATGTTGTAGTTGACAAAGATAACTATGATCACCTTATCCAAAGCTCCAGAGTAAGGCTTAATCTTATCTCATCATAACCACATGATTACACTACATACAAAAATCAGTGCTAAAACAAACCCAAGTGTTTTTGTACTGTGCGAAAGACACACAATACTAAACTAACTGTAATGCTGTTTGCGTCACTTCTTTACCAGCACATGTAATTACCTGCTGCTATAAAACCCTTGAATGCAAGATGCAGATACCAAACAATGACACGAGCTACCCTTTCTCTTTCAGTATTACTACTCAGTGCGGGTTCTTCCAGGCCAGGAGCCATTCAACGTGTGGGTAGGCTGGGTGACCTCTGATTTTCATCAGCTTGATGCGACATTTAACAGTGACAGTGTCCACACTGTGACTGTCACCCTTGGAGATGACGGTGGCAAAGTCCAGGAAAGGTTGGTGTGCAACAAAACAGTTTTATTTTAAGTATGGGAGACTTTATGAAGAATTTAAATACTGACTGATTAGAATTGTTGTTTTTTCTTTCATAGCTGTCCATCTGCCGTAATGACTATGTTTACTGTACTGCAGAAGGGTTATGTTCCAGTGTGCTGTAAATTCCCATCAAACTGACATATTCCTCTCCTTCTGCATAGCATAAAGCGGTGTAACTGCTATATGGTTTGTGCTGGAGAGGCAACGGGCCTGTCTCAGAGTCGGAGAAGCGCAGGATTGGAAATTGGCTGTTTGATTGACACAGCCACTGGGCTGCTTACATTTACCTCCAGTGGAGTGGAAATGGCCACTTTCTACCAAGTAGGTCACACAACAAACTGATGTGATGTGAAGTATTTTCCTCTTCTGTTTTTACTTTAATAAATTTAAGTTTCATACATTAAATCTCATACTGATCTATGTATGTAACACTTGGGACTGAACAACCTGTTTCTTTTTTTTTTTGTCAGTAGAAGGCAAGTTGTTGCACTGTGTTATTAAGCTGAGCATTAACTCTTTCATTGAAAATCAGGTGGAGGCAAGTACAAAGCTCTTTCCTGCTGTTTTTGTCAAACCTACCACCAAGAACATGTTTCAGTTTGAGCTGGGACGCGTCAAGGTAATTAAACTTTAATTTTTAATCCTGGCTAAGACATTTTTACAAGAAGCATTTTTTGCATATTTTGTAGACAGATTAGTAATTAATTACAATGCAAGCTGGTAAGTTAGCCTGAACTTCAGTATGCCTTTTATTCCTTCTAAAAGTTTCATATATGACACCATTTCCTGTATTTGTCTTCTTCTCGATGCAGAATGTGATGCCACTGTCCTCAGGTTTACTTCGGAGCCAAAAAGGAATGCCACTCCTCTGTGCCCTCCAAGGGTTCAGATCCAGTGGCTCAGGCCTGTTTCATGGACTAGAGTACCGAACAGTGCACTGAAAGTGTCGGTTGATCGGCCAGATGAATGTCATGGCTGGAGAATCCAATGCTATGAACCACTACAAGCCATGAGCCTTCACATCCCTGATGAAAACAGGTTAAGGAGACAGGATTTAAGTACAAAGGAAATGCTGTATACTTTGTTTGTAATGTTTTCCAGAAAATAAATGTAGTTGCAAATGTCATTGTAGCAAGACCTTTAATTAGATTCCAAGTGAGTAACAACACTGAAGATGTCTTTACTTTTTGATCCCCTTTGTGTAGGTGTGTTGACATTTTGGAACTGTCAGAACTTGATGACCTCTTGACCTTTCACCACAATACCCTGCTCCTCTACTGCTCTTTATGTGCCCTTGGCAACACCAGAGTTTGCCACACTCTCTGCAGTCACGTGGACCAGTCACAGATTCTTTATGCTATTCAGAATCCCTACCTCCCTGGCCCACTCCGGTCTGCATTTTATCAACTGCTCTTTCAGGTGACTGCTTGTTGTAGTTAAGATAACATTAATTAACAGAAGAATAAGTCCTGGTCTTTGGAGAGTAAATGAATTAATATCATTGTTCTTGTTTTCAAGGTTTACCTCAGCAGCCACACCACAGCCTGTCTCATGATGAATCATGAATACATTGTTCCTATGACTGACCAAACCAGAGAAATCACCCTTTATCCCAGTCCTATTAAAGGTGGGAACAGACATCCTCCAGAGGGAATACCAAGCGCTAGTTGTAGCACATCCCTTAAACCTCAGATGGATTTTTCAACTCCTTGTTTTATCAGGAGCGATGGGATGGAGGGGGGTGGTGCAGTGGAAATAGCCTGCACAGACGGCCCAGAAATCCCTCTGGACGTATTGAAGAATTTTACTGTGGAGATGCTGACAGCTGCAGTTTGGGCTGTGGGTCAGGATGTAAGGGATCCTCCAGGAGGCAATATCGAACTTTTGCTTGTTCCTCTATTAAAACTTTTCTACAGCCTGTTGGTTATGGGGGTATGTAGGGATGAGGACTTAGGGAAGATTCTTAGACTCATGGATCAAGGTGTATTTGCAAGTGCTGGAACACCCAAAGAGAGGGAGGAAGAAGCAAGTGATAATGAAGAAGAACAGAAAGGAGTGAGCGATGAAGAAAGTAACACTGTTAAACAAGGACTTTTTCAAATGAAGCTTCCAGAAGCTGTCAAACTTGAGGTAAATGAACCTACAGAATTTCATTTATGTTTTTTTTCTTTTCTGTGGGTCATTTTGAATTAGCTTCAGATGCCGTGTTGTTGGCATTCTATACGGAAGTTTAAAAATCTATCATGAAGGACTACTTTACTCTTTCTTTTTCTAGCTTTGCCGTCTGCTATCCTACCTGTGTGATTGCCAGGTTCGCCACAGGGTAGAAGCCGTGATTGCTTTCTCTGACAGCTTTGTTGGTCAGCTGCAAGAGAACCAGCGGTTTCGCTACAACGAGGTCATGCAGGCGCTCAACATGTCTGCAGCCCTCACTGCTCGCAAGACAAAGGAGTTCCGGTTACCTCCACAGGAGCAGGTTGCATGATGAATGTTAGCTCAAATGATTAAGGTGTAGATTGCTTTGTTGTGGTTTGTGGAATGTAGCTGAAACTCTGAAGAAAACATGTAACACAGACTCCCTGATGGTTCCCAGTATAACTGTTGCAGATTTTCTATATTTATTGTAACCTCTCACCTGGCCACAGATCAATTTGCTGCTGAGCTTCAGAGAAGATGCACAGCAGGAGAACTGTTCATGTGCAGTGGAAATCCAAGAGCTTCTTCAAGACTTCCATCACCACCTCAGCACACACTGTGGTTGGAACACAGCTTAGCTTTTACTGATTGAATTTTTATCGAGCCGCGGAATTGTAAAAAAAACTCTCAGAAAGCACAATCTTTGGCACTGAGGAAATCTCATATTATTCTATTGTCATTGTGCAGGCATTGATTTGGTCAGTAGCTCAGAGGATGAGGAGGATGCAGAGATGTCTCTAAAAGATCGACTTCTTGGGCTAGTGGTGAGACTCACTTGCTGTTATAAGGTACCAATGGATATGGAGGAGAGTCCATCACATAGCCTTAGTAAGTGGAAATTGTTTTGTCTTACTTTGTACATTTTGCTCTCCTCTTGCATTTTATCACTTTCATAAGACCTGTTATTTACCTGCACCTGCGATCATGCAGCATATTTTTGGTAACTAACAAATACCATGCAAATGTAGGTGTTTTGTCATATTTTTTGTTAAAAGTAGATATTGGTTGAAAGAGATGTTATATTAGGCCATGCCCAGTGTTGGTGTCATTACACATAAAAGTAGTGTGTTACATAATACTTGTTACTTTAAAAAAAAAAGCAATACATAAGTAATACAATATAATCCAGATGTTTTATTGATCCAATCAGCTACTACCCCACAAAATCAAGCATGAACAGGACCATTGTGAGATTGCGCGTTCACATTGTGAACAAAACTATGCAGCTAAATTCACTAGCAGAACAAATCAGAGCTGGGCTGGGGGCGGGAACTTTATACCCAAATAATAAAGCTCATCATAACATCATGACAAACAAAATATGTGTCCAGTTTTTGTAATTTGGCTTTTCCTTGCTCTCCTTTTTTCCTTTTCTTTTCGCTTTGCCGCTCCACTTTTATGCTTATATGAAGTGCCACTCATGTTAGCTTAGTCCATAAAAATGCTTAGTTTACAATCTGTTGCCAAGTGACTGATGACGACGTTGGTGGAAGGTTGGTGATGAGTTTTACCCAAAATACACTTGGAGAAAATATTGGCGATCCACTTGAAAATATGTGTGTCATAAAGTTAAATGTAAAGAGTGAAAAAAAAAAAAAGCCAGTCATGGAGCACAATATTTTATTCAATATTTTACACCTACTACATCACTAAAGTCAGTCGGTCTTGTAAAGGTTTTAGCAACCATGACTCAGTCCTGACTGTGGCAACCTTTAAAACCCCCGTGTAAAACATGAATGATGGGTGATGTAAAGTAGGCTATCACTTTGGCCATACACCGTGCTAATCTGGACAGAATTAGAAGAGGGCCCGCCTCCTCCAGCTCTCTTCGGACGTAGTAGAGGCCTGGCTACCTGAAATCTTATCCTCTCCCCCATTCGGGCCCCCTCTAGGGCTGGGCCGGGGGCGTGCCGTCCTCCCAGCCCCCCCCCGAAGCCCCGCCCCTGGTCAGTTTGCAGATTGTGTTGAAATAATACTATAGTTGAGCAATCTGGCCAGTGGAAAAAAATTAGTCTGGTATCAGCGATGGAGCAGTGTGTTGGGTGCGCATCGCGCATCTGATAGCAACCTGGTGAAATTCTCACCCTGGCACAAGGCGACCTCAGCATGGCGTACAACCGCTGGCTGGAACTCTGACTCAATAAATTATTTTTGTGTTACTCTTTAATGCGGTCAATTAAGATGCATTGTTACACAATTGCTATTTAACAATATAAATGTAGCCCACATACTACCTTACTGTATGAATGGGCCCTGAGTTCTTTATGAAACAGTAACGATTACTGACCCTTGAGTTCCTAAATCATAATGTATTACTGTACATGTTATAATATCACACACACTGACACTTTAAGGTTTAAAATAATAATTCCCCAATTTAATTAGAAACAATATGTCAAATAATATTTCTTCCCTCAGGTCTGTTAACCGTTCAAGCATATATAATAAAATCAATAGTCCACAATAACTACCAAACAAACTCGCTGCAGGCCTGATTCGGGGCTCGGGTGCGGTGAGACCAAAAACTTAGGGGTTGTTTCACTCGCTCACTGTGAGCAAAGAAATCTTTCTTTCCTCTCGTCTCTGCGCTTGGAGAGTTAGCCGAAGCTGTTACGATGAGCTGTGCTAGCTAGCTGCAGCTTTCAGTCAATCAGTTAGTGTTTAAGTATGAACACAAAGCTGACAGTAAAATTGAAACCCAGCCCAAAAAATGTGAAAACACCTAACAAGTTTTATTTGCTAAATGACATGAAAAATTAAAATGACACTGGCATTTATTCTTGTTGAGCCCAAGATAATGCAGGTTAAATTCAAGAAAACACTTTTTTTTCTTCAAATTTTAACAATTCACCACTGGATAAATTAATGCCCAACACAAAAATTTCAATTTCTGTTTTTTAGTTTAGAATTCAAAGGTGACTTTGATAACCCCAGAGTTGTTTAACCCTAACCCTATAGTGCTGCAGCACTGACTGCTCATTACTGCTTTTGTTAAGATCAGGCTCTGGCTGTTTGGCTGGGGTCAACTTAGGCCCAACTTAAACATGACTCTCGGTTCTTCTCTAGATTTGTGTTGGCTTGCTGTCTTTAATTGGGTTAAGGGAAAAAAAAATCCCTATCTTTGGCCCTCTAGAGTCAACGGTCATGCCGGTGCATCCAAATGACATTGTTGATTTAAGATGATGCAGTAACACGAAAGTACCGACTTCAAATATCAGTTTTTAAATTGTGTTGATAAACAAAGTAAATGCTTTTTCCTGCACATTATCCTCACGTGCGATCCCCGTTTGGTGCAAGAAGAAATGGTAAAAATGGAATCTTTGCTGGCAGAAAGTGCTTGAGAGCAATAAATAAATAAATATCTCACAGCATCCATTTTCCCATTGTGGCAAAATACATCACATCAACCACTCAAAAAAATTATATGGCAATGTGTGGCATTTGGTTTCTGAGGAACAGGTAGAAGTTGTGGGAGTGAAAGACAGACGGCAATATTGATAGCGAGTTTTGAAATGTGAGAGATTTCAGAGATTTTAATGTGTTTGGAGTGAATAGTTGTAGTCATGGATAAGGCAGATGCTAAAAAGTCACCAAAGGCAGACTCAAATGTGAACTGGTCTCCAGGTGTACAACATACCTGTGACATACCTGGAAGTGTGAAGCCTGTGATGTGTGCCCCTCTGTCTTGTGGTGGAACTGTTGTTTGGAGTGGCACAAATAATTTGTGTGGTATCTAATTGTGACACCTGATTGTTCTTTAAATAGCTGAACAAAAAAACATGTCCTGTTGGCTTTATCACTACCTCATGAATCCAAGAGGACCACATCATCCACAAAAAGTGAAAATGAGATTCTGAGGCTAACAGAAACTAGAAATTCTGTCCATAAAAATTATGAACAGAATCAGTGACAAAGGGCAGCCCTGGCAAAGTCCAGCACCCACAGGAAACAAGTCCAACTTATTGCCGGCAATACGGACCAAGCTCTTGCTGCAGTTGTATAGGGACTGAATGGCCCGCAGCAACGGGCCAAACACCCCATTCTCCCACAACACCCCCCACAGGATACCCCAAAGGATGCGGTTGAATGCTTTCTCTAAGTCCACAAAACACGTATAGACTGGATGAGCAAATTCCCATGCACATTTGAATATCCTTGAGGATAAAGAGCTGTCACAGTGTTCTGCAACCAAGACGAAAACTGCATTGTTCCCCTTGAATCTGAGGTTCGACTAATGGACGGACCCTCCTTTCCAGCACCCTGGCATAGATCTTACCGGGGAGGCTGATGAGTGCAATCCCTTGATAGTTGGAGCACACCCTCGGGTCCACCTTCTTAAAGATGGGGACCACCACCCCAGTCTGCCAATCCAGTGGCACCTCCACAGATCTCCATGCAACGTTAGAGGCGTGTCAACCAAGACAGCCGTACTGCATCCAGAGCCTTCAGGAACTCAGGGCGAATCTCGTCCAGTCAAGGAACCCTGTCATCAAAGAGTTGTTTAACCACCTCAGAGATGGGTGACTTGTCCCCCTCGTCCCCAGACTCTACTTCCACTACAGAAGGCGTGTCAATGGGATTCAGGAGGTCCTTAAAGTACTCCTTCCACCGGCCGACTATAGCCTCAGTTGAAGCTCAGCAGTGCCCCACTCACACTATAAACTGTGTGAGTAGAGCACCGCTTTCTTCTCCTGAGTCACCTGATGGTTTGCCAGAAGTGCTTCGAGGCTGTCCGAAAGTCTTTTTCCATGACCTCACTGAACTCCTCCGACACTCAAGTTTTTGCTTAGGCCACTGCCCGAGCAGTGCTCCACTTGGTCTGCCGGCACCCGTCCAGCTGACTCCGGACTCCCACAGGCTAACCAAGCCCAATAGGACTCCTTCAGCTCGATGGCTCCCTTCACCTCCGGTGACCACCATCTGTTTCAGGGATTACCACCACGACAGGCACCAGCCACCTTGGAGTGGCAGCTCTGAGCAGCAGCCTCAACAATGGAGGTGGGGAACATTGTCCATTCACATTTAGGTGTGCCAGGTCTGTCCAGTATCCTCCCCCACCACCTGATCCAACTCATCAGTTGACAGATCACTTGACACCTTAGCTCCTTTCTTCACCTGAGTGTCCAGAACATATGGCCACTGATCTGATGATACAATTGCAAAATTGATCATCGACCTGCAACCTAGGGTGCCTTGGTGCTACGTGCATTTATGGACGTCCTTACATTCAAACATGGTGTTTGTTATGGACAAACTGTAGTTTGCACAGAAGTACATTAACAAAACACCACTCGGGTTCAGATCAGGCAGACTGCTCCTCCCTATCGCACCCCTCCAGGTCTCGCTGTCATTGCTCATGTTGTAGTCTCCCAGTAGATGACCATGAAAATGACCATAAAATGAAAGTTTATTTTACTTCAGCTTTTTAAACCTTGGAAAATTATGGGCATGAACAATAGGACCTCTGTGTTATCTCAGTGATTCAGTGTTTGGAGAGTGACATATCTTACAGTATGCAAAAATACAGTACCCCAACACTGACAATACAATATTTACTGTAAGTGACCTAACAAAATTACCTGGAAAAAAACAATTTCCAGTGTCTTACTGTATTGCACATATCAATTAACCAATTTTTCTTTTAAACATGGATAATAGGATCTTAATCCTGTCCTTTTATCTCCACTTCTCACCTGATGTTTTTTTTTAGAGTCCCTAAAAAAGCTGATCTCTGAAATAATGGTGCACTGGGCTCAAGAGAGTGAGATTGAGGACCCTGAACTAGTTAGGGCCATCTTCTCATTGTTGCATCACCAGTATCAGGGCGTCAGGGGCCAAATGGAAGGACCCCTATGCAAAGCATATACCATCAACCAATCTTCATTGGAGGACACCATGGCGCTCTTGTCTTCCTTGGGCCAAATCCGCTCTCTCCTCAGTGTCCGCATGGGGAAAGAAGAAGAGAGGCTGATGATCAGACGACTAGGGTATGGAATGAGTTTAAGTACAACAATCAGTTGTCCTTTTGTAATCGATTAATGTCCAACATATACGCATTGTTATTTAATATGTGGTCTCACAAGTACCCTTACATTTTTTTTTTTTGCAACATCTACAGAGACATCATGAATAATAAAGTTTTCTACCAACAACCCAACCTAATGAGGGCATTGGGGATGCATGAGACTGTGATGGAAGTGATGGTCAATGTTCTTGGAGAAGGGGAGATAAAGGTGGGAAAATAACTATATTTTATAGAAATAATGAATAAATATGTGAAATCAAAGAAGCATGTCAGCAGTTAAAGTTTAGAGGATTATTTTTTTTAAAGGTTGAAGTTAAAGAATTCATTGCTCATAATGTGATGTGGCTGATTTTCATCATTTATTCTCATCACTCTGCATCTGCTTGTTTTCTTTTTGTCCATAATTTAATTTACTATTGCTAGGAGATTACCTTACCTAAGATGGTTGCCAGCTGCTGTCGATTCCTGTGCTATTTTTGCCGTATCAGCCGACACAATCAGGGAGCCCTATTTGACCACCTCAGCTACTTATTGGAAAACAGCAGTGTCGGGCTAGGTAAATGTCAGTTTTCTAGTTTTTATTCTTTATTGAATAAACTCTGTGGTCATTTGTAAAGACTAGAGAGTAAGATATAAAGCTTTTAAACTTTGAAAGTTTACGATGGTAGTTTACTACTTTAAGTTGAAATACATTCAATTGCTCTTTAACTACAATAAGCAGGGCAAGTGATATACTACACAGATATATATTGTTGTGTTTTACCTTTCTACTAATAGCCTGACATTCTGTATAATTTGAGTCAGTGTTTAGATTGTTTAATGTTTTTTGCTTAGCTTCACCGTCCATGCGTGGATCCACTCCTCTGGATGTGGCAGCAGCTTCCGTTATGGACAATAATGAATTGGCCTTAGCACTGAGGGAATCAGACCTAGAGAAGGTAAGTCTGCATTGACCAGAAATCTTACAGTCTGTCAGTCATTCTGTGGACATTTTACTGACTTTCTTTATGTCAGTAATATGTATAATTAATAAATATGCATCAGGGTGCAGGGGAAATTCACCGGTACATATAGACAGTGGAGCTTAAGTAATATTTATTTATTAGTTTCTAAGAAAGGTATAATGTTAATAAAACAGAGATTCAGCTAGAGCAAAGAAGTACTTTCTGTTGATAAATCTAATCTTTTATCCAGGTGGTTCAGTACCTTGCCGGCTGTGGTCTCCAGAGCTGTCCAATGCTAGTGGCAAAAGGTTATTGTGATATAGGATGGAACCCTGTAGAGGGAGAACGATATCTGGACTTCCTACGTTTTGCTGTCTTCTGCAATGGTAAATTAAAATCATATTATGTGATATATATGCTTAGTTTAAAATACAGTTTATTTGTTGATACAGTATTTTTTAAAACAATATGAAAACTCAGATATTTAAAAATGATTGTATCAAAAAATGTCAGCCTGATGATTCGAATCAAGTTATAGTATGTAAAGTCATTACAAAAAATTTGGTTGGCTTGGTTATGGTATGGTTATGGTTTGCCACAGGTGAGATATTGTTTAGCTTGTCAGTTTAATTAAAAAGTGCCAGCTTTAATATTTAGTTATATTAATTATTGATGATACAGTTTATTTTCTTAATGTATTCAGGTATACATTTCAGGGCATTTATTACTTTTAGAACTTGTAGGATACAGTGTTGATAGCAGCAAAATGCAAAGTTAAAAAGGAACAAGAGGCTGCATCATATCATGCTCCTAATTAAGCTGCAGTATTTGCACTAGAGGTAATTCACTCTGCTATTGATTTTCCTTACTCTGAAGCAGTGCCCAAAAGTCATCTGTTCAAATTGCCCTTGAGGGTGTTGACAGTTCAGCCAAATGGCTCTGGCTTTCTGTATCGCATGCTCCTCTGTATTTACATCCTCACCTGTTCTCTATATAGCCCTTGAGTTGTGCAATAATGTGTTGCGTTACTCTACAGAAGATCTGTAACATTTTTAGCCTCTTGATGTTTAATTGAATCAGTTTTCTTTGTGAGAATCTTTGATAATACATTACTTCTTATGGTGGATATTGAAGAATAAAAATCAAAAACTGTGGTGTCTCTGTTTTCTTTTTTCCTTTGTCTTGTGTGTGTTCCTTGGCCACAGGTGAAAACGTCGAGGAGAATGCTTATGTGGTGTTGAGGCTGCTGATTCGTCGACCTGAATGTTTTGGCCCTGCGCTGCGAGGTGATGGGGGAAATGGTCTCCTAGTAGCCATGGAAGAAGCCATCAAGATCTCTGAAGACCCTTCTATGGATGGTCCTTGTACCACTTACAATTCCAGCAGAGTGCTGTTAGTATTAGATTTACGCAGACACATGATTTTTTTTAAAATATTTTATCATGTTCCACATGAAAGTAGCAGTACTTTAGCAGTACATATATTTAGTGTCCTAAGCAAAAAAAAAACAAAAAACAGTCTAACAATCTATACACATTGGCTGCAAGTTGTAGGGACCATGAGTGATTTACCTTGATAATACTTGATAATTAATCCCAGGTCATCGCAGGCATTTGACTGTTATGATTGTTTCCTGTAACAGAGACATTGTCCAGGACAGTGATGAGGATGTCATTCACATGGGGCATGCCATCATGACCTTCTACTCCGCTCTTATTGACTTGCTTGGTCGCTGTGCTCCAGAGATGCATGTAAGTGTTCCCTTAGCTATCATCAGCTCTTCCACATCAATATCTACTTATGGCTCAACAAATAAAGCCTAATGAAGAGAGCCTGCAAACATCTCTTAAAAGAATAAGCCTCAGGCAAAAATAGGCATTTCATGTCTTGTATTAAAATAACCAACATTATATAACGTTTATTATGTAAGCCATGCTTGTTTATATGTTTTCACTATTAATTTTGTTTTCAAACATCCTCAGACTTAGTTTGACATTACTCTAATAGAGATTGTTGTCACTTATTGGCCAACATGCAGTATGCTTCAAGGCTGATGTATCTGCAATAAACCATTAAGGGCAGATTTATTGGTCAGGCCCTACTATTTATATTGATGAGTATACAGCCTTGGCCTGGAAAACCTTCACCAAGGTGAGTAAATGAAACGGTGTACATTGCATCAGATTCTCAGGCCATCAGGTTTCGAAAATTTCTGCCTGACTGAAAGTGTCTGAAAATATTTATCATTTGAAAGGATGATTTTCTTCCCAGTTTGACGCAATAGTGCTAAAGTGCACAGGTGAAATAAAAGAAGGGAACTTTCTGTGTATCAAAGGCACGTCGAAGTGAAGTTCTTTAGACAAAGTACATTAAGGTCATTTAAATGAAATCAAAATGCAAACTAATTTCAGTGTTTGTATTGTATTTATATATTGCCAGTTAATGACATCAGTAATTAAATTGTTTTGAAATGAAATATCTTTTAATTTTTACAAAAAGTTGAATTTAAAAATAAAATTCAACTGTAACTTTCATAGGACTACTCAGCCTGAGGTTTAAAACCAGGTAAAAAAAAAAAAAATTGGCCAAAATCCAGTATTAGGAAAATGCCCCAAATGTTTGACATGTGTTGCGGCACTGAAATTTGTAACACTGGAGATCAGATACTCTGTAATTCTCTATGATTAATTTTGTTATTATGCTGTGAATGACTGACTTGTTAAAAATTTTTGTCCAGTTAATTCAAGGAGGCAAAGGAGAAGCAATCCGCATCAGGGCCATTCTGAGGTCTCTCATCCCTGTTCAGGATCTTCAGGGAGTCATCAGCATCTCCTTTCAAATCCCTTCAGTCTCTACAGGTCAAATAGGCCAAATTGGCCATAAATTGGCACCTGTCTTTTTTCTAAGTCATTAGACATTGATGCTCCGGTCCACAATCATTGTGGCTTCAATGGAAAATTGGTGGAGGTGGATGGAGGCAACTATAAGCACCTTATCAGGTTTTAGACAGCCCTAGCATTCTCCCACATCTATAGATGGAGCCACATAATAGTTTTCATAGTAGATATAAAATACATAATATGTTAATATGGCCTTGGATCTAAACTTGTCTTGATTTTCCAGATGGTATGTTGGTTGAGCCTGACCTATCTACAGTGTTCTGCCCAGACCACAAGGCAGCCATGGTTCTATTTCTGGATCGGGTTTATGGCATTGAGAGTCAAAGTTTTCTCCTCCACCTTCTAGAAGTTGGCTTTCTACCTGACCTTCAGGCAGCTGTCTCTCTTGACACTGTGAGCTGAGAAACAATTTGTTACCTTGTTCACCTGCATGAGAGATTCAGATTGTAGGGGTGACTGGTTACTTAAATAAATCAAAGCTGTACCCAGTCACAAGTGAAAAATATTCATTTCTCTCCTCTCTTATCGTCAGCTCAAATGTATCTTAACAATACTGCGATTGCTAAAATATGTTAAGTCCATGGACTGCTGTTGCAGCTTAAATAATACTTGCTTTTTGCCAAATACTCAGTGCCTTCTATTAAATGAGTGTTTTGTTCTCTGTTAAACTCTATAACATCTGCCACCCCTTACATTATATCTGGAAACTGTCAGGGTCAGCTGCGTGGGAGGCAGAGTTTGGACCCACAATGCAGGACTCGAAAAAGGATTAAACTTAAATTCAGCTTTATTGCAGAACATACAGGACTTACAGAGGTGGACAGGGACCAGCGGCACAAACTAGGAATATTATTCAATCAAAGATACAGACAGACTGGAGTGCACACAGAGGGCGGGGAGCCATAGACGACAACACGACAAAGGACAAGGGAAAAATGCAGACACTATATACAGAGCAGGGTAACAAGAGAAGGGGGAACAGCTGAGGAGAACAGATTAGCAGAATCAACCTACCAAGGCAAGGGGAAGCAAAACTGAACACAATACACAATAAAACAGGAAGTGTGTGAACAGGGAAACAGAAGTGCAGACTAGATAGGGGAGGCAAGCACAATGAGGAAAACTCACAAAACACTAACAGAACCTAAATAATCTAAAACGGTCTGGCCTTTGCTTCTTGCTGCCTCTTCACTTCCACCTTGTATTTAGTTTCAGTTATTAACTGGACTCTTTCTGAGTGCAGCCTCTGTTTTTTTTGTTTTTTTTTTCTGTTTTGCAGGCTGACCTTGGATCCACTGATATGGCACTGGCCCTCAATAGATACTTGTGTACAGCTGTTCTTCCCCTTCTCATCAAATATTCAGTTCTTCTCCATGATTTAGAGGACCACATCTTGCTGGTTGATTCTCTCATTCAGACAGTCTACCGCCTCTCCAGGGCTCTTAGCTTGACCAAGGCTCAGAGAGACACTACAGAAGAATGTCTATTGGCTTTGTGCAGGTAGGGTGTCCAGCTGGAACAGCACACAGTATTCAGGTTGTAGAGGATGAGGTCAAAGAATCTGATGGGGGATGGATGTCAAACTTTATTTAAACATTTTGAATGAGAGCTGTTTATTTAGAGATAGTGCTGTTCTTCTCTTGAAAATTCAAATTCAGTATTGCATTTTTCAGTTATTAGTTCTGTCAGATTTGTTTACAACAGCATGCAAAGTGAAACCACCTATTGACAGCTGGTTGCTCGATGTTTTGCTCTTAGTTTCTGAATTATTCCAACATTTCCTTCCTACATCCGTTGATATCAGTGTCGTTCTGCTGTTTGACAAAATGACATGTTGAAAAGAGAAATGAGAAGCAGCAACAGAATATTAACCAGTCCAGATACAGCTTATTCCTGCTCATTATATATAATGAATCACTGTGAATTCTCATTTTCCAAATACAGATAATTGCCATATTTAATGAACAAGAGTGTGATGTTAATTATTGGGTTTATTAGCATTTTGCCAATGGCATCTTCTGACTTAGTCATCCTTCTGAGATGTGCTAATCAGTCAAAATATCATGGTGTGTTTGTGTGTGTGTGTGTGTGGGGGGGGGGGTGTTGTGTTGCCTGATGTGGAATGAAACTATTTATGTGACTAATTCTGCAACTCTTGGTGCTTAGTAAACTCCAGCCACCTATGATGCAGCCTCTCCTTCGTCGGCTTGTCTTTGATGTTCTTCATCTCACAGACCACAGCGAAATGCTGTTAAAGGTGGATAATTAAATTTCAGTTTGGTAAACTGATTATGAAAGTATATTAATACACTGAGCTAAAATTATTAATTTTGTCTATCAGCTCTTGACCAGTCACTATGAACAGAGGTGGAAGTACTACTCCCAATCTGACAGGCAGGGTGAGCAGAGTTGTGCCTCTGAAGAAGAACTCTACCTGTCTACAAAGTTGTTTTGGGGGGTGTTCAAGGCCTTAGCCAAGAAGGTAAATTATACTGAATATCCGTGGTCTTGATTTGAGCTTAAAATGACTTAAAACTAGGATAACATTTTATTTGGGTACAAAAATTGTTGCAGAAAATGATAATAAATGTGTTGTCTTCAAAGAAATGAATCTCTTGATGTATCCTTGTCTTTTTTTCAAGTGGAACGGCAGAATACATTTCTGATGTGTTTCTTTAGTGTACTAGTAGAACCTGCATTGAGGAAGATGTAATGCACTTGAGATAAGGTGTTAATTTTTCATTTCCTGGTATGAAACCTCCCACTCCTAAAGTGACTGTTTGGAAATGTGAACAGCATAATATACCCAAAATATGTCTGCCAGACACTTACCTGAGTGATGCTGAATGGAAAAACATCAAAAGAAATAAGTTGATGAGGTCAAACCACCCACAAATGTGGCCAACATCAAATAGACTCAGAAGCAGAGCATGCGATTAGGACTGCACAGAACTATGCACCTTTTTTCACAGAAATTATAACACAACATAGGGTTTGTATATGTACTATAGCTTGGGTGCACAAGATATCACTTGCCCTGCTTATTGAACTTCTAGATTTTCATTGGAGAAACAGGAATTTTTTGACCACTTAAGCTATGTGGCACTGATAATTTTTTGCACATGAATCAGACTTCATGGTAGGATTTGTTTATTTCCCAAGTTATTAAATTTTAATTAAAACATCTGCATTTAGATGCCAGCTCTGCAATATGCTACACTTGGTTCAAGGAGCAGGGGAATTTATAAAGGTGGGTTTTTGGTTAGCAAAATTATTGCAGTTCATATGAAATTAGTTCTTCAGTGTCCTGCCATAATCTCTTGGCATCTCCTGATGTACTGGTTCCCTACATGGCAGTGAAAATAAGAAGGAAGACACTGGTGTAAGATGACAGGCTGCATGAGGAGGACCCATTAATCTTTTTAAAATCTCTCCAATAACTTCTTGTTTTTTTCATGAATATTTAGTGTGTTCATTGTTTTTACCCTTTCTCATGCCTTGTCTTCTTCTCTTTTTTCCATGCTTTGTTTCCCATATCTCTTTTCTTCTATTTTAAAGCCCAACATGCTTCAGTTATCAAGTCTGTGTGTGCAGTGCCTCTCTGCAGTGGCCATAGCCCTTCCTCCTGATCATATGGAACAAAACTACTTGTCTCAAATGAGAGAAAAACTTCCATGGATACAGATGGACACTTTGACCCCCAACCTGTAGATACATCAAAGTAAGAGACCCATCAAGGATATTCTTTGATGATTGAAAGGAGAAATCATGTGAAGATGACCTGGTCTGCCTAATCAGAACTGTAAATTCTAATTTAGCAAACAGAACTAATAAAGTGTCATATTTGGTCATATTTGGTGGAAGTAAACATTATCATTCTCTGGGATTAATGTGCTGTTTTAATCAAGGCTTAATAACATATTATTTATTTCTCTATGCTAGTGTGTCAGTGCCAGAGAGGCTAGAGTTTGTCGTGAACAAGTATGCAGAGCATACACATGAGAAGTGGTCACTGGAAAAGGTAAGATCTCAGTGATTCACATCAATAAAATAGGGTTGATGTCCTGATCTGAACTGACTGTTCACAGAAGAATAGATTTGTAGGAATTTATTTCTGTAGCCATGTCAAAACATCTGTCTGTATTGTGTCCCTGAGTTAATACGTTGATGTCTGCATATTTTCCAAGGATTTTCTTTTTCGTTTCTTTTTTTTTGTTAAGTAAATCTGTGTGTTGTCTCTGTCAGTTCGCCAGTGGCTGGGTTCATGGAGAGCAGCTATGTGAGAACAGCAAAGTTCACCCTCGCCTCAAGCCATACAGGGCTTTAGCTGAGAAGGTAGATGATGAAGTCAGTTTTTATGGTGTGTGAATGTTATTTACATGTTCTAATGCAAGTGGTGAGGTCCCAGATGCACTGATAACCCCTGACATCCTTGACAGATAGAGACATCTTTTAGATTAATGGGGAAATAGAGTGGAATAATAGAAATTAAGTTGAATTTAAGCCGACTCTTTGTAATAGCTTGATAACATTGACTTTACAGGACACCTTTTAAAAGCCATAAGTAGCTGACCAGATTTAGCCCAGAAAATAACATCAACATGGATGTTTGCTCTATGCAGGGGATGACAGGCTGTTACAAGCTCTTGAGCTATTTAAATAGTCTGCTTTCCCTTGATACCTACTAAGTTTAGTTTTACATGAAGGTTTATATATATTCCTGAGTTTTCCAGGAGAAGGAGGCATACCGCTGGGCCATTAAAGAGACAATAAAGAGTATGCTGGCCTTTGGCTGGAACATAGAAAGGACCAAAGAAGGAGACGCATCTAGCATGCATCCATATACACGCAGGGTCTCTCAGTCTGGACAGGTATATGTTCTATTTATTCTTGTTAAAGCAGTATTACTCACAAATAACTTTTTATTCCATTGATGAGACTTTTTTTTTTTGTCCTAGCTATCATTTGAAGGTGCATCAACCTTCAGTCCCAAACCTGTGGACATGAGCTGCATCACCTTATCATGGGACCAGTGTGTACGTTATAATAATATTAATTGTCCTTTGTTGTGGTTAAAATATTATTTACTTTAAAATGATGGTTGGCAGTTGCCATATTATTCAGTTATGTTAATTTTCTCAGTTATTTTAATTTTCTCTTCTCTTTTCTCTTCTCTTCTCTTCTCTTCTCTTTTCTCTTCTCTTTCTCTTCTCTTTTCTCTTTTCTTTCTCTTCTCTCTTCTCTTCTCTTCTCTTCTCTTCTCTTCTCTTCTCTTCTCTTCTCTTTCTCTTCTCTTCTCTTCTCTTCTCTTCTCTTCTCTTCTCTTCTCTTCTCTTCTCTTCTCTTCTCTAGGCAATGGCTGAACAGCTGGCTGAAAACTACCACAATGCCTGGGCTAAGTCAAAGAAATTAGAACTTGAGAGTAAAGGTGGCATTTAGTATTGATAACATGTAGTTAATCTCCACTCCTTTCTTTTGCTCTTATCGCATCCCCCTTCATTTTAGAGAAATTAACACCTAACAAACCTGCCATATATTTCACTATATTCTCAGGAGGGGGTGGCCATTCACTGCTTGTACCTTATGATACCTTGACTTCCAAAGAGAGGGCTAAATTCAGAGAAAGAGCTCAGGATGTCCTCAAGTTTCTTCAGCTCAATGGCTACACTGTGTGGAGGTGAGTACAGAATACACTTATGATTACACGAGGGCAATGCAATACAGCATGAATAAGGTGCTCCATTTTAATGTCACAGTGGCATTTCTCTCTCAGCATTGATTGGAAGCACTATAGCAATCAGACCCCAGCTTTTTTCTTTGTAATAATTTCCAGTACAGATCACAACCAGAAACAAGTCAATGTGTAAGATAAATGTGTTACCTCTTTGCCATCCTGCTGCAACATTTGCATCTTTGCATTAAAATTATTGAACTAAAAATATGCACTACACATTACCAAGCATTTATGATTAAAGTTCATTATTGTTTTAAGCAATGGTATTTGATTCATCATATCTGATTTATCCTTCTAAAGGGATCGGAAGACAGGGGAAATGGACTTTCCAACCATGGCCAACTGCTTTGCATACACTCTTCTTCAGCGGCTCCTATCTCACACTGAGGAGGCTCAAGAGAACCTTTTAAAGCTTGGTAATATAGTAGTGTATATTAAAAATGGGAAAAAAAAGACATAAAAAGACCTTATATCATCATGTGGAAAAGACAGTTTTCACAGAACTCTGCAGTCCTGTGAAAAACTAAGTACGCCCCATGATTCACTAGCTTGTAGAACCAGCTTTAGCGACAACAATTTGAATTCACTGATTTCTGTATTTAATGTATTATCAGTCTCTTATGTCACTTTGGAGGAATTTTGGTCTGCTTTTCTTTACAGCATTGCTTCACTTCATTTAGGTTTGCAGGCATTTGTTGGTGCACAACCCTCTTATGTATCTCTTGGGTTTTTTGCAAGTTCTCTGATCACTGCATGGTTTGACTTTGGGGTAATTTGCTGTCAGCACACACATGAATGCTCCACAACAGCAAACTGACAAAACATCTGCTTTTATAGAGGTGGTCACACCTCCTGATAATCAGTTGATCAAGTGCATTTGATTAGCAGTACTTGGCTGCTACTTACTTTCTTAATGTGTACTTAGTTTTTCACATGACTGTAAAATACAAGCTAAATGCTGTGAGTCTATAAGGTTTTAAAGATAACAGAGGTAACTGCAACTTGAATCTTCAGTTAATTTTTTTTAAATAGAAATAACCAGGAACAGTCTCTTCAGTCTTCATTTAGCTATTCTTCTGTTTCTGATATGATAGGCTGCAGGACCCCTGTGACCCTGAAAAGGATAAGCGGAAGTGGATGGATGGATGAATCTTGTCTGTAGTATCTTCACAGTTTTAGGTTTCATTCATCATTTTTTCTTTTTCCTTCAGAGGTGATGCAAGCCAGAGGACAAGTGTCTAAGGGAGAGAGGGCTCCACACCAGCAACCAGTCATTTTTTTTCACAAGGTTTGCCTCGTCTCATATGCATATTGAAACACAGTCAAAGTCTAGCATCTGATGAAATCTCTGACTGACTGATTTAATTCCCTTCCAATCAAATTCTTCCAGTGCCATTTTATTTCTTCTCATTAACTTTTTTCTTATTTTTTTTAATGTCATTTAATTAGTATTGTTAGATGGTTACCATGGGCAATCCCTTTAAGTAAAGCCCTTTGGGCTGTCTGATTTATTTAAACATTTTGGAAATCCATGTGGGTGTGCCACTTGCCATCAGGACATTGATTAAGGCTTCCCACACTGCTCTGCCTCTAAAGGACGCAGCGAATGAAGAGTTTGTTTTTCATTGATGGGACCCCCAGAGTCAAACCTTGTCAGCCAAGCCTGTGAACAGTAATGCCTCACATCTCTGCTTCCCGCACCTCCCACTCAGTCCACTTTCACACAGCTACACAAGTCTGTGTATGTCTGGCTGTTCATCTGTCTGTGAATTAGTTCATCATACTTTCTCTGTCCATCATTAAACTCATGTTAAAAAGGCACTAGGCTTTGCTCAGTTCCCGGAAACTTTCTTTTAAAAGAAAAAAAAAAACTTCTAGTAATGATTACAGGGTGTTCGAACTTTCAGGCTAAACTGGCGGCAAAAATCTTTACTTATCTAGTGTTAAACAAGACTACAGACACACATTTAATGTGACTGTGCAGCCATAGAGAAATTCTATATTCTCAGCTAGTTTTGTCAGGACTGTTATACATGTTGGTTTATGAAATGACTATTGGCCATTACTCTGATCAACAGGTTATCCTTCCTCTTTTGGAACAGTATGTTAAAAGCCACCATCTATATTTCCTGTCCACATCCTCCAGTGAAAATAGAAGCCATGCCTCAAGAAAGGAAAAGGGGATGATTGCATGGTATGAAACAAAGTTTGTGTTCTCTTGTTATTTATATTCTTATCTGATCATTCTTCAACCATTTTGCATAATAATTGTGCATTTTTATTCATTTTTCCTTCTTTTTATTTACTTATTTTCAGAAAACAGCCTCATAATTTTCTGCTGTCATTTTATTTTGTGTCCTGTGATTTTCAATTCCTGTCCTCTTATTTCTTTATTTCTTTTTTCTGGTTGCATCTAGCCTCTTTTGTAAGCTTGCAGCTCTTGTAAGACACAAGATCGCAGTCTTTGGTAAGGATGGTGTGGAAATAAAGCCAATTATAACATTAATTTGTTTGAGTTTTTTGTTTGCTTGAGTTTAGATTTCAAGTGTTCAAGTTTTTATCTGTGCATTTATGCTCATAATGTGTACATGGGCTTTTTCAGGAAGTGAAGCCTCATCAGTTGCAAACTGCCTCCACATTCTGGCTCAGGCTCTTGATGCAAGGTATCTAGCTGGGACTTTTACACTCTGCCGAAATCGATCTTCTTGCTCTGCCTGCAGTGGCATCAGCGTTGCACGACCATGTCTAAGGATGAGATGACTGGTGTAATTGAGCCACTGATACACTGATGCTATCTAATTGTGGTTGATATCACTTTTACTCCCTGAGGACAATGCCTCTCAGGCATGACTCTGGTTGTGGCTCAGCAGAGTTTATGTCATTCAGACTTGTCTGATAGATTAGCTGATAACTGATTCAGTCTGTTTAACTGCCAGCCAGAAGTAGCACAGCATGCAACCTTTAATGAATATTTCTCCTTTACAATATCTATTTTTGTAGAAAATTAATTATTACTTTTTTTTAATTACTCACTGTATGAAGAATCTTTTGCAACTCAGATAAATTGTCTCCCCTCCACTTTTTCATTGTAGGACTTTGATGAAGTCAGCCCCAGAGTCTATTCAGATGTCTCTGCATTCCTTTTTTAAGGCAGCTGCGTCTGATTTAGAGATGACTGTGGAAACCCTTTCTGAGACCTTAGTGTCATTGCCTCAGAGTAGGGGTCAGCTGGCAAGAGGAGTAGCCAATGCTCTCAACTACACAACCTCCATTCTTCTCCCTACACTCACTTCCCTTTTCCTTCATCTTGCCAACCAAAACTATGGAGTGGATCTCCTAGGTAAGAGCTACTTTTGTATTGGTTAAGAAGGAATGCCACATAATCATATTTAATTAACATCATAAAATGTGTGCTGAAACATGCAGGTGTCGCCTGTTTACATACTTTTATTTATCATCTCAGTATGGTGAATAAAAAAACACTACATGAGTTTTCAATATTCTCATTCACTAGCTAAGGTGTTGGATGCACAGCTGCTTTCTGCACCCCTGAAATCACTTGGGTACACCCTCCCTTCAGGTCGAAACCAGCTCTCATTAAGTGTCTCAGTCATGGCTGCAGAACAGCAGGAGGATATTGTCTCCCTCAATAATATCCTGGGCTTCCACAAGTCATTCATTACCGTAATCAGCAAGCATGCAGCTAGTCCACCTCTCAGTGACTGAATGTTTTTGAACCTGTGGGGTCATTGGTTGTTTGTGAAAGAAAATTCAGAAGGATATCAGCTTTAAGCATTACCTTGTCTTTTCAGTCGGTGGTGTACAGGTATCCTGTTACAGGATCTTGAACAGCCTCTACTCTCTTGGAACAAGTAGCAGCATCTACATTGAGGGGTAATGCTTGTATTGCTATTTGATTCCCGAGTTTCATGGTGCTGGAGGATACGGTATCTTAAATAGTTTTGTATAACATACATACATGATGATGATTTAAATTATTTAGTTAATTTTCTGCACACTGTTGGTATTACATGAATGGATTTAAGGGTATTAATACATGTTAAATGCCACACGATAGAAAAAAAAAGTTTGAACCTGAAAAAGAAGCTTGCAAGCAAACTTGTGTTAGCAATCCTGATTTAAAGAATTATATAATATTTGAAAATTAGTCAGTCATACACTCATGGCTATGTCTCTATATGCACAGTTGTCCAAGCCTAAGGTCTAACTCTTTCTATACAGGCATAGGTCAGCAGCAGGTGCTTGTCTGGCAGCCTTGACAGGAGCTTTTCCTGTGTGTTTCCTGGAGCCAGGTCTAAACCAAAACAACCCTTATTCCATCTATAATACAATGGGTGCTACTGAGACAAAAGGTATTATACAGGCACATTACATATGCAGTGATATTTTTGTTCATTGACTCTCAAGCACCTTAAATACCTTTCATCTTCATTAGCCCAGGGATTGCCAGATCAGGTGGAGGACATGTGTCCCCTCCTGCCTTCTCTGGGACAGGCACTGAGGGAAGTGGAGGAGTTGGCAGGTGCTGGAGCTCACCAAGCCCACTACATCCATGTCGCAGAGGTTACTTTGCCCATGTTATGCAGCTACATTTCCCATTGGTGGCACTGGGGCCCTGAGGGCCTGCCAGACAAGCCACTGTGCACCTCTGTCGTTCCTAAGCACGCTAGTGACCTACTTGGCAACATCCTCCGTATCATCCACAATCATGTGGGTGCTAGCCAGGGTGATTGGATGAAACAGCTGGCAGGTACTTGGGTTTTGGACAACATACTTGTTTGGATATTTCATATCAGTCACCAATTCATGCTTTCCAATGGCTGTCATTTGTATCTCTTAGTTTTTTCTCAGCCAGTCATATGTAAAGCCCATCCTATGCTGTTGAAGAGCCACTTCTTGCCACTAATGGAGAAGTTGAGAAAGAGGACCGAATGTGTGTTGCTGGAGGAGGAGCAGATGAAAACAGAAGGCGGTGATACTTCTGACGCAGAGTTGCAGATACAAGAGAAGTTCGCCATGCTGGTCCGAGACCTCTATGCCTTCTTTCCCCTCCTCATCCTATTTGTGGATTCTCATCGGTAAGGCAATCAATAAATTAAAGGTGATTAGAAGTTACAGAAGTAATGTGAAGTATTTATAGATTCAATGAAAGGTGAAACTTATTTTTGCTATTTTTTTATATTTATATTTAACAGTAACAAACAGAGAAATGGCACTGAGTTAGTTATTATTTCGGGCATATGCTTTTGCTTTGCAAGAGTGAATTCTGTAATGTGAATGTGTGTTTTTTTTTTTTGTTTTTTTTTTGTTCAATCTTGTCTCAGAGCCAGGTGGCTGAAAGACCTGAACCCTGAGGCTGAGCAGCTGTTCAGCATGGTGGCAGAGGTCTTTGTATTCTGGGCCAAATCCCATGTGAGAATGACATGCAGTGTTTTATTTATTTATTTTTCATTTAATTCTTGCCATGCCAGTACTACCTAAATGAATATTTTATCCAATCAACTCTCATGTATTTTCACTTGTGTTTTCTGTGACAGAATTTCAAATGGGAGGAACAGAATTACGTCGTCCAAAATGAAATCAGCAACTTGTCTTTCTTGGCCAATAATGACAACATTTTCAAGGTTAGCCGCATATATAGTTTTACATCTTGATTATGTATGTGCACGTACTGCATCCCTTTACAACATAGGTGTAGAAGTCACAGAAAAATTGCACCTGTCAGTAAGTTTAAAAAAGATCATGTTTTCATGGGATCCCAATACTCAGCTTGACCATGAGAAGAGGAAGATGAGGAGGAAGAGGGGTCGTTATTCCACCAATACCTCTCTCATTGTGGCTTTGATGAAGAGGCTGACCCCTGTGGGACTCAGGGTTTGTTTTCCAAGTGATCACAGTCTGATCATCTTGGCCAAGCATGCCTTCTCTCAGGTAAGTTGGAAATGTGGACAATATTAAAGTCCCACCCACCCACCCACCTTTCACAAATATGCTTGGTCATCATTACTTCTTTTAGATTTTTTTGTCTTGTTCACATTTGGCACTAGAGGACTGACTGTTATACTTAATGCGGACAATTACATGCTTTCAACAGAAGAGGACTGAGAATGAGATCCGAGACCATATTTTCAATTGCTATGTGCATCTTCAGAATCAGGTAATGTTGTTTTATTTCTTTTACTTTGCACCACAATCTTAGATCATTTGAAAAGCCTAAAATATATGGCAGGCCAACAGAAGTAAGTTGTTGACAGATGATAAGACATAACAATAAGCAGACATAGTATGTATTGGTTGTATGAATTCCTATTTTGGACTATCCTCAGAATGCAAATGAAGAGCATAATTTCTATTTTCTGAAGACATTCATCATATTCGCTGATATGCTCGAGTACAGAGTAAATTTTAATTTGGGCAACAAGTGTCTGGTAAATTAAATCTGAGAATGCTCTCATAGCCTGTAAAATCCAAAGCTGTCTTTTTAATAATCTTAGTCAGTGGCTCATTGTTCACCGGAGACGTGAATGTGACATACTCACCGCACTGTATGCAGCATTTCTGTATTCATAAATCACTGATAAATGTGTTTATTCATAAGTCAGTGATGGAAAAATGCTTTGTCATTATAATCAAACTTCTTGAGAAGAAATTTGAGTAGATGTTTTTCCCTTTAGGCTTTGAATTATTATTATTATTATTATTATTATTTTTTAATTTTTTTTACTGAATTGTGAATACAGAGCATTTATTGTATAGCAGTGTATGTTCAGTAATGGGCATTAAAAGCAGTAGCAAAAAACAGATTCAGGACAACTACCAGCACCTTGGAACAATCCTTTTTTCTATTTATAGGGATCAGAGTGTTTAAGGCAGAAAATCCTGGCAGAGCATCCAAACCAGCTTGGGACCATCACTGATGCCGAAAAGACTGTCTTTAAGATTATGGAAATAGCTCGAGTCCTTTATTATCTTGACCAGGTGATCTTTTCCATTTCATAGAAAAAGTAATCAAAAGTGATTAAGACACTGAGTAAAGACTCCTTCCTTTGCTTAATTTGGCTTACTCCATTTTGACATCCAGCCTCTGAAGTCATTAGACTCTGCATATAGCATAGTGTTTGTCTGGTAAGGTGAAGTCTCTCTTAGTAATAGCTTGTGATACTGATATTGCATACTCGTTAACATACCCAGCGATGGCTGAAACCTCGATATAATCTCCCCAGTCAAAACTGGACGTGGTACAACATTTGTAGGACAGTTATTCAGTTTTATTAGATTTCCAGGGACTACTGTAATTGATATATACCTCCTTATATATGTGTGTGCCTGTGTATCATCACAGCAAGTGGTCTCGGAGACACCTAGTGTATAGCAAGAACTTCCACAAAGGTGTTTTTTTGTATTTACGTAGACATTTAAATATCTGCCTTGATAGATTTTTGTCAAGTCCACGGTGTCACAACTTTGTGAGATGCAGCCACAAAATTATACAAGTGTGATCTCATTGTAAGATGTTCTCTAATATTTTGTGACCTTTTGATTGTTTTCTGCAGTGATTTGATTAAATTTTATCTATATCTCTGTCTTACTGTTTGAATTAAACACTGCATAGTCCTTAGTCTTTAGGTCAGCAGAGGTTCATGTGCACCATGCTGCTTTAGATATCTTTGGTTTTGTGTTCAGGTGGAACACCCGCTGAGAAGCAAAAAACCTGCCAGGCACACAGTTTTATCAAAACAGAGGAAACGTGCAGTGGTGGCCTGCCTGAGAATGACTCCACTCTATAACCTACCCAGGTAAAATAAATAAAAATCCTGATTTGTACCTAAAAGCTTTGCACCTGCACACTCTAGTTAATAAATCAATTGCCATCTTGTGTGGGACCCCTTATGTGGTCTTTAGAAGCTGCATACTCATTATACAAGCCACAACTGACAGCTGCCCAGAGGTAGGAAATTTTCTCACTACATATAGAGTAGACACAACGTCATACTAAACCTTTTCTCACTTTGCCCCAAACAGCTCCTCACTATAAAAACTGCTCACTTGGGTTCCTTTGACAGGTTTTAAAATATTTTTTCTTTATAGGATTTCTTTCTCTATTGATAAATAATTGTCTCAAAGTCAATTGAAAATTAATGTATTCATTTTTGTAAAATTTTATTTTCCAATAATGACATAGGATTAAGACAAAATCCCAAGGCAAACTTGGACTTGGCAGACAGCAGACCAGTAAGTCTTCACAATTTGGAAATAAAAGCCTCTATAGCCTTATAAAAAGTATAAGACTCTATGTCTCACTTAAGCTATGCCCACTGTAAAGACTTTTCTGAAGAGTAGGTGGGCTCATTCACTGTTGAATGCTTATTGAACACAAAATGATGTTCATTTTGAAAATTATGGTCCCACTTAGATTAAAAAAGGACAATAAAGTAGGGTATGCTTTAGGACAGGCCTACCTGGTGATTGACAGATTGCTACTGTATGAGTTTCTGTATGAGTAGCTTACTCACAGAGAACAAGAGTTATAGGCATAACCTCAGTTTTCACCTATTCTGCATGTTTGCCTTGTTCTAATTCAGAAAGGTAAGTCTTTTTTTTTTTTGTAATTTTGCTCTAGGCATCGAGCTGTTAATCTGTTCCTCCAAGCCTACAATAAATCCTGGATATCTGCTGAGGACCACAGCTTTGAGGACATGCTTATGGAGGACTTAGCCGTGAGTGGACAAGAAGGCCCTGCTGACATTAGTAAAAAATTTAAATAATTCTGTGTAAGAGTGTAACAGGCCTACAGAGAAGTGCCAGATGAGAAACATGAATGAATTCAACACAGATTAATTTTTTATTTACCTGAAATGTGGCTTTAAATTGATTTGGATGAACTATTCTTACATTACCTTTATAGTAGATTGCCTCAAACAGTCAGATAGGCCTAGAGACCAGTCAATGAACCCTTGACAACCACCAGTTGCTAAGAAAGAATGTGTGTTCCCCAGCTGGTTAACAGGTGGTTGGAGGTTGCAGGCAGTTTCTAGGTGATACTGGTAGCAAAGAGGTATGCGGTGCTGCACAGAGAACCTCATGATTGCTTTGGTCACTAGGTCACAGGTTGCCCCGGCTGCCTGTAATTTGCATGGCAGATACCGACTTGTCTGCTAACGCACTGCTAACTGTGAAAAGTGTGATGCAAACTAGAAAGGGAGACCATTCAAGAGAGTTGTGCCCTTTTTTGAAAAGTATTGGTTGCAGTGGTAAGGCACAACTTTTACTTTAAAAATGACACTCTGCTAGCGACCAAACCAATCACATGGAGGTTTTTCTCGCAGCACCATCTTGGAAACCCAGTGACAACCAGCAACCTCAAGCAGCCACTAGCCAGTAGGCTGAGGAATGAACAGCCAGGTGGGTCACTGACTGTGTGACTGAGGCCTTTATCATCTCAGCATCTTTTGTCATGTACATGTATTTAGATATATACTTTTAACATATGATGTTAGTACAGTACCTGCTATTTTGCCAACAAACCACATATTGTGTATAACAAACCGTTTTTGCTCAAAATCAGCCTAAACCTGTTTGGAAGTTCAGGCGGCATAAAAATCCACCTACACTGCTGCACTGAATCAAAATCAAACACTAATACTATTGTACAGTGTTTTTGTAGTTACTGAAGTGCCCACTTTCTGGCGCAAAAAAATAGGTGGGATGTGACATTGTGCACTCATTATTGTGTTGCTATCTTATTATCACTTTAAACATTTGTTTTATTAAAAAAAATAATTTAACTATTAAGACCTTTTGGGTACATATGTCTTTTTAGTAGAAGTTCCAAAGAAAGAACAAAGCAGCCAGGGATAAAGCTTTGTCTGTGACCCAGGGCTGTGCGTGACCAGTTTGTGACATTAATTAAAGCCGCATGTTAGTTCCTTTAGTCTCTTTCTTTCTGGTTTACAGAAGAGGGGAGTAATGGAATTGTGCGTAGGTGAAAGAGGAGGAGAAAGGGATGTGGAAGAGGGTGCCAAACCAATCGATCCCCTCCTACAACTCATTACACTCTTCAGTCGAAGCGCCCTGACAGAAATCAGGTGTGTGTGCTCATCATAAAAAAAATCACATGCAATAACTTTTCCAGCCAGTACTTATTATTGGTCAGACACATCAATACTAAATTGGTCAGAAGCGTGATATTTTTGTCCAACATCTGTGGCCATTGTTCCCTCACATCTTGGTACCTGATATATGTTTCTGCCATTTTTAGGGCCTCAAATCTGCATACAGTAAATGCATTATGATTAACGCTGTGAATACCTTGTAATTTAACATGCATTTTAAGCTGCAGTTACACTAGAGTTTTCCAATCATTTACTTTTTGCCAGTTAACATATGCATGGACATCATGGATGAAAAAAAATCCCATTTGTTGTAATATTTTTTTCAGCTCAATTGTGCTTGTTGAAAAAAGTTGTAAATAAGTATTTTTATAATATTTTCATAAGAGCGCTTTGTCTTCATGTGCGATCTTATTCACCAGTTCATTTAAGATATCTTTCTGATATTCCTGCAGACACTCAAATTCCTTCTGAGACCATGACATTAAGTGAACTCTTTGACATCATGTCATTGCAAAAACATTGGGGAGGAGGAACATTCCCACTTGTGAAGCCACTGCAGAGATGTAATCAGATTAGCTAGATTCCAGGTGCAGTCTGTTAAGGTCAATAAACATCTTCAATGCCACTGGGCAGACTTGTGTATTAAGTGGTCACGAACTGTATCCACACAGGGTGTTTAAAGGTACTAGTGCCTACAACAGTGTAAGCAAGGGGGTTATATATGACCTGAACTATGTCCATACTTTGATACACACTAATCATGTCTCATTTGTTTTCCTTGTTCACAGTAAGCATGAAATTGACAGTCTCTATAAGTCCTACGCTGCTATTATGGCCAAGGTAATAGAACCTGGAGAATGATCTCATTAGTAGTATCCAAATCTTTGTTAATGTGTTGAAATCATTTACAGAAGCATGCAAATTGTCCATTATTTGACTAGGTTGACTGCCTATAATGTTACTTATATGACATTGTACTTCATAGTGTTTTAAGTAATTGTCCTGGTTCTTGGATTGAATCCCATTTGCCAGCTCCTATCATTACGGCAAATAAACTGCAGACACACAAACCATATAGCAGGGCTTTTAATATTACTTTCATGCTTTGCCTTGAATTTTTGGTGAACATCACATGCAACACAAATCAAAGCAGGGTGCCATGAATTTATGAACTATGTGTTTCTTCTTTACTTGTATTTTCTACATCTTTTCATATCACCACCCTGCTTTATGTGTTTGCTTTCCCAGAGTTGTAGCAGAGAGGGTGATGACGATGAGCAGGAGGTGGAAAGCTTTGAAGTGAGTGACTTTTAGAATGTGTTTGATGTTTCTTGCTTACAGTTTTCATTAGAGGCTCAACTATTTCTATTGTGAATATAGTAATAAATTATTAATATTTAACATTATGTTAAAATTCAGTCTGATAAATTTGTTTATAAAAACATGAATTGACTTTCCTGTGGCTCAGGAGAAGGAGATGGAGAAACAGAAGTTGCTGTACCAGCAAGCCAGGTTACATTGTCGTGGAGCTTCGGAGATGGTCCTGCAAACTATCAGTGCCAGCAAAGGTAGGAAAGACTAAGATTAAAATATTACAATTAATCTGTTGTTTACTTTAGGAGTTTTCTGATGTAGTGTGTTGTTGCTTTAGATGTGTCAGCAGTAAGAGTCTTGGTGTTTGCTGAATAGTCAAAGAAGCCAATAGCTGAGAAAGTACATTTTTTTCTTTGTGATTGAGTTAGTGCTCATTTTCTTGAGATTGACCTGAGGAGAGTAGATGTTTAGTGTGCTTCCCTCCTTCCTTCAAATGTGCATCATGCAGTATTATTCTTTGGAGTCAGTAAATTTTTTGATTAATTTCAGGTGCCATGGGCTCTGTGATTGCCCCGACACTGAAGCTGGGTATTGCTATTCTCAGTGGAGGAAATGCCACTGTTCAGCAGGTACAATAATGCATTGACTGAAATTATTTGTGGGTTTTTTGTTTGTTTGTTTTGTTTTTTGTGGCATCCACAAAACAGGTCTGCTATTAACGTTCTGTGACATTGGCTATTTCTTCATTTTAAACAGGGATTTAGGCTTTTGTATTGTAAAACAAAAGGTTACCATAGATGAAATCATACAAGAAACAGTTTTTAAAACATTAATCAAGTATCTCAATTTGAAATAAATAAAGAATTATTGATCTACTGAGGAAAATGTGTATATACCAATCAGCCCAAACACTGTGGCCTGTTGGTCCTTTGTGTCTGCCTTGCTGGATTCATCATCTCTGATACTATTATTTACATGTGGCCACAAGGCAACAGGTACTTTGAGTCCTGCAAGTTGTATGCACTTCCCACTGCTGACCAGGGGCACCTTGAAAACCTTCCAATTTCAGCGATCTGATCATAGTTATTTGACAAACTGACCTTTATATTTGCTTTACTTCTCCTGCATCCAGCACACATCAATATGAGAAATGAGTGTTTACCTGAGCTTACATTTTACAATATTTGCTGTTCATGTCACTTCTACAATAATGTTTGAACTGAGTCCCCTCTCTATCACTATTTTTCCTCATCAGAACATATCCCTTTCAAATTTTGTTATCTCACTGCAGCAATGCTCACAGTAATAAAGCTAATTATGTCTGCTTCAAATCAGATCCTCCATTTATCAGACCCTGTCTTTGATGCTTTTGTGTGATAGAAAATGCTGGATTATCTGAAGGAGAAGCGAGATGTGGGCTTCTTTCAGAGCATGGCTGGGCTCATGCGGTCATGTAGGTGAGTGAATGTAGAAAAATTAGATATCCTGTCAAAGGCTGGCAGGTTTCAAATACTGACTGATATAAATGGCAAGAGTGCAAGTGCTTTACTTGTGCTTTTTGCGTGTGTGTGTGTGTGTGTGTGTCTGGTTTTCTTCTAACCAGTGTTTTGGATCTGAATGCTTTTGAGAGGCAGAACAAAGCAGAGGGATTAGGCATGGCCATGGACAAGGGCTCAGGTACTGTATTCAAATGGAAAGAAAAAAAAATCTATTACTGTTAATCCATGTCATAGCAGAAGAGCCAGCTGTGAGATCGATGGCCTTTAACGTGTTCCGAATCCACAGTGAAAAGTGGCTTCATTTTCTGTTCTCTTTCCTCTTCTTTTATTCTTTGAACATTCTCTGATTCGCTCTGTAATCCTTGCACCTCTACTCCTTTTTCTCACCTTTTTTTTGCCCATCTTTTTCTCAGGAGAGAAGGTGATGCCTGACAAGGACCTAACCTGTGACTTGTTCCGTTTCCTTCAGCTCCTCTGTGAAGGACATAACTCAGGTTAATTGCCCTCTGCTGTATCCAGTTACATTCTGTCACAGAGTTCACAAAAATATGTTGATATACTGAATGAATATAGGTCCACATATCGTGATGGAAATTATAATTTAGGACGGATTTATAACTGCTGTGTTCTACATTGTTTTTTGTTTTGTTTTGTTCAGGTTAAAATCTGTTGTTCCATTACAATGTCTGTACTGTACCCTTTTAGCAAAACATAATGAGATTTTGCTTATGTGATAGATTTCCAGAATTACTTGAGAACACAAACGGGCAACAACACTACTGTCAACATCATTATATCCACTGTAGACTATTTACTAAGGATACAGGCAAGTATGCTATGATGGGTTTTCATTTGTAATACTGTTCTAAACTGATAAGCTAAATAATTCTATTGGTCTTCCAGTTAAGGCACATTTGTAGAAAGCAATGTTTTGTTGATCACTTTAACACAGTGCCATTTCAAGTTGATATGAACTCACAATAGAATAAAGATAAGTTAAATTCACTGCAGTGCAGTCACAGAATTAGATTTTTTCTTTCGCTTTTGAAATAGTTCTGCCTGTGAAAAAATGATTTATTCATGCTCATGAAACCCAAACTTTTTTCTGTGCCATACTGTAGGAGTCAATCAGTGACTTCTATTGGTACTACTCGGGTAAGGATGTGATTGATACACAAGGTCAACACAACTTCTCAAAGGCCATCAAAGTTGCCAAACAGGTCTTCAACACACTCACTGAGTACATACAGGTAAGTCAGTTTCCATTACATTACATATCACAGTGATTTTACTATACCGTTCTATAATCCTTAAACCACAACAGCTGTTCTATCTGTTGGCCCAAAATATAAAGTGATGATGTCATCAATATTTTGGTAGTAATTATTACCAAAACACTACCAGTGGCAGTAAGCAGAATAATCTAAATTTTATCAACCCCAGCTGTCTGGAATTACACATTTAGAGTTGTACATTTCAAATTATTTTTGTGCTTCAGAATCAATTTAGCACCAATCAAACTGCTTCTGACCAGCACTCTGTGATGGCTAAGATGTAAAGTGTCTAAATCTAGAAACTGCGTAAATCCACAAGACTTTGAGGCATTGAAAGGGCCTGGGGCATCGTGCAAAGAGTTGTCTATTTGTCTATAAGCTTTCTGGTATTATTCTAGCAGCTCACATTATCAGTATGTTCATCCAGGGTCCGTGTACTAGGAATCAACAGAGTCTAGCTCACAGTCGTCTTTGGGATGCAGTTGTGGGATTTCTTCATGTCTTTGCCCACCTGCAGATGAAGCTCTCTCAGGTATGGCATATTAATCCAATTACACTGACCAGCATGTTTCCATTTAAAATTCAACAGACATAAAATTGACAATGCTCTTGGTGATCGTATACTGCAGGGTTTCTGCCCCCACATTAATCATTTTAGTCTGCATAGATTTTTGATATAAAACTGTCCTCTGGTAATGTGCCCACTCATGTACAGTATAAGATATGAAATCAGTAGTAGTGTTTTATAAAAATATAACTGATTTTTTTTTTTATTACATAAAGGATTCAAAGCAAATAGAACTTCTAAAGGAGCTCATGGATTTACAGAAAGACATGGTTGTGTTTTTGCTTTCCATGTTAGAAGGTAAACATCTGTTGCTATTTTGCGATTTATGATAGTAAGTAGGTTATCATTTATCATTAAGTAAGTGCACTGCTGTGCCTCCTGCAGGTAATGTTGTCAACGGAATGACTGGAAAGCAAATGGTGGATATGTTGGTGGAATCATCGGGCAATGTGGAGATGATTCTCAAGTTTTTTGACATGTTTCTCAAACTTAAAGACCTCACCTGCTCAGAAGCCTTCAGAGAACATGATCCCGATCATAAGGGAAGCATAT
>JAMQGT020010640.1:0-11214 GCA_024447675.2 Pterophyllum scalare
TTGCTGCTCCTTCAGCAGGAGATCTTTCTGCAGCAGGAAGCCGACTCTGAGCTTCATTTTCATCCCCAGCCACAGGACGAGGCTCAGCCCAGCGGCGGCAGCGTGATGCCTGTGTCTCGCAGTGCTACCAGGGAAGATGGATCCAGGTCTTCCACAGACAGCCCATCTCTCGGGAGCATTGGAGACACAGGTGAGAGGACAAGTAGAATTGTTCTGTTTATAGAAAAAAAATAATCTTTTTTTATCTCTAAAAGAAATGAAATATTTTAAAGCTTGCCTGATTTTTATGTTGTAGCAGCTAATAGTTTAAATGCAGAGTCCATGGTTATAGAGGGGCTTAATAACAAGTGCACTGTAGCAGCAAATTAACAGAGTTGGAGAGTTAGAGGAGAAGATAAACTCCAGTGTGTGCAGATATGTAACTTACAGCGAGGAAGTGATTAGCTTAGCTTAGTACATAGTGTACATAGGCTGTCTATATATATATATATATATATATGTGTATATATATATATATATATATATATATATATATATATATATATATATATATATATATATATACATACATACATACATACACACACACACACACACACACACACACACACACACACACACACACACACACACACACACACATATATATATATATATATATATATATATATATATATATATATATATATATATATAAGTATACTGTTACAATGGTGGATACTTATATTCAACATGGCAATTGTTCTAAATATTGAGCACAAAAATGCAGTGTTATGTGATAACATTATCCATACCATGCCCAAGTGGTTGACCTTCAAGGTTAAGGTTATTTGACCAGTCTGATCGTGTGCTGTGCCAGGATGTGGTTAAATGAAAGATGCCCTTGCCAGCTTGAAAAGGTAGACTTGGCCATGGTTCACTTGAGCGCTGGTACACATATGTAGTGTGATTGCTATCTCTGCCCCAGCACAGAACTTCAGGGCTTCCTCCGCAACAGCTTCCTCCATAAAAATGATTAAGTAATTAACGAATATGTGAAAGGTCGGTGTGTCACCACTTCCCCAGTGAAGACACACAGTGCATAAAATCATGAGACGCATGCTCTGCAAGAGTCAGGGTTGGCACCAGTGCATATGGACTGAACGGGCAACCAACTCTGACAGCGGGACATTTGATTCATTAATTTTTTTTAATTAAACAAAACAAGGAGTATATTATAGTGTATTTAGACAGTTTTGCAGGCTACACAAACTTCAACGATAAACAACCTACCGCAACATGAGCCTATATGCATAACTACAACCATACATGCACGATAGGCTCATAGAGTAATCTAACAGCAATTTAATAAAATGCAAACAATACATGTCCTAGAAATGAAAAATTTCATTTCCACTGTTTCTTTTTTTTTTTTTTTTAAGTCAAATTATGCTTTAAAACTAGCTGCACCTCTTTTTAGTCCCAAAGAAATATAAAGATGAGGACAAAATTATTAGCAGTCTTATGAATTTTTAAGTTTTATCAAAATTTTCCAAGTACTTTTTTAACAGAGCCAGGAATTTTCAAGATGGTATTTCTAAACATACTAGTTTTCTTTAGAAAGCATAAATTATTTCTATTTGCACACAATAACAGAATTATTTCAGAAAAAACAGAAATGACTAGGAGTACTATTATTAGCCCCCAAAGAGCAACACACAGTGCAGAACAAGCCTGAAACAGGTAGGGAGCGAAAGATTTCAAAGGCTTTGGAAAGAAAACTATTGAGAGATGTGTCTAAAGACCCCAGAACAACTGCCAAGACACTAGTGAATTACTTCAAGTTGGGAATTGTAGTCTCAAAGAAGACAATTTCTAGAACTAGTAACACAGGATTGGCCTGCTAGGTTGCAGACCAAGAAAAACTCCACTTCTGCAGCCAGACTTAAGTAAGCTAAGGACAATCTAGAAAGAGATTATGCATACTGGAAGTGCGTTCTTTGGTTAGATGAGATGAAACTAGGGCTCTCTGGTCATAGAGATGCTGCTTGTGTTTGGAGAAAGAAGGGAAAGGTGTATAACCCAAAGAACACCATCCCCACAGTGAAACACGGTGGTGGGAGTATTATGCTGTGGAGATGCTTCAGTGTGTCTGGAACTGAAAATCTCATCAAGGTGGAAGGAATGATGAAGAAAGCAGGATATGTGAAGGTTCTCAAAGAAAACAACAAGCAATTAGCAGCAAAACTGGGTCTGGGGTGTAGCTTTGTCTTCCAACATACATCACTCCTGGTGAAGATCTACCTCCAGAAGACCGAAATCAAACATTACTGACTGGCCTGCACAAAACCCTGACTTCAATCCCATTGAAAATCTAAGACTGATGCCAGAAGACCATTAGATTTTCATAGGGTTACTAATAATTCTGTCCTCATCTGTATGAGGAGTACTTCCCAAACTCTGACTTGCACAGGCCCATCTGCTCCAATTTCAGTGTCCTTGTCAGTCATGCTAGTTACTAATCATGCTAGATTGCTGCAGATGCACAAAGTTATTATTAGCCAAATAACTGACTTGAGCTTGAGCTGGAATAACTTATCGGCCATGGGCTTTTAAAACCTTTTTTACTACCAAACTCTATGACAAAATTGTATATATGTTAGTAGAATTCAGCTGAGGGGGCATGGTGACCTTTTTGGGTGGGTCTGAACCCAGAGGTCCCTTATGCTGACATTGGCAAGGGGGCATTTTAAACGTTTGTGTGCATAGAAGAGAGAGATAGTAAATTGGGGGAGAAGCTGAGATGGTGAGACAATGTGATGTGTTCTTGGCCTGGATTGTTAAGGGCAGTGTGAGCACAGGTGGCCAGCAGGGGAGAGGGGAAGGCGGACAGTATTGTATGGTAAAAAGCAACCAAACCTCGTGTGAGTACAGCCTTATTTTGCTGTGACTGACATTCGACTAACGGGGAGAACAGGAAATGTTTTTCTATATCTGGGGACAAAACAGAAAATTATCTAGGAGATGAAAAACAGAAGAGGTAGAGTTTTAGAAAACAGTTATTTAAGTAGAAAATCTAGCAGACAGAGAGCTTTGGAAACAGGAAATAAATTAATTCAGTACAAATCCAGTTCCATGCGAGCAGCGGCAGGTAATAAGCTTAAAGGGAAACATAGTGGGATTGAAAAATCCACATCAAATCTTGCTCCTGTGATGTTTCAGATGGTTATGGACACCAGCTTTGCCGAGCAGAAACCCCACAGGACGCACACACTTCAGATCTGGGTGCTGCCAACCAGCACAAAGGTGACTGCAAGGCTGTGGTGTCTGGACTGCTGTGTGGAAAACCAATGAAGTGGGAGGTGGTGTTTGATATCGAGCCCTTTCTGAATGGCCGGGAACGTGAGGAAAAGGTTCACGAGGAGCTGTGGAACGAGACCTTCCACCACCTGGCCGGACGCTCCATCATGAACGACTTTGAGCACATGGTCGATAAGGAGTGTGAGATTGAACACGGTGAGCTCTATGGGGATTTAAATGCTTAAAAGAAGATTTTGGGGGATGCTGAGTAAATTTTAAGATTATAAGCGAGAGCTGCAGTAGGCCTCCTACCAATTTAAATGTGATATTTGGCTGTCTCTCATCTGATTTTGGCATTTTAGATATAAAACTTTTAACAAATAGGTCATTTTGGCTTTCCCACTTTCTTACCAAAGGCTTTTAGAGAGGACTAACATCGCTGTCAGGTCTATCCATTCGATACAGAGTGTTAGGTGGTATCAGGTCCTTTAGAGATCCTATTGTTTGGATTATTTCCCCTTTGAATGGAGTCAAGTGAGCTGTTTCTCCTACTTTCCAGAGCAGTGTTAATCCTCTCATTTACTTCTTAACAAGAAAAGAAAACAAGCATGTGTCATTGATAGTTTATGTCACTGATAACATATGTTTGGAATCGTTTTATTTTATGTTATGTAATCAAATACAGTGTTGTGTAATATTATATAACATGATGATTTTATATATATAATGATTTTATGCTCATTGTGATTCACAGGGTCTGGCAGGAAGTACCAGTTATATGCTATTCACACCAGCAAAGCTTGCAATATACTGAGCAAGTACACAGCGTTTGTTCCCATTGACCTGGACACGAATGAGTATTTGCCGACATGTATTAAATACTTAAACCCTAGTAAGTAACACAGCTTAAGTGTAACAAAGTTGCAATAAAAATGTTTAATCATCTGCTTATTTTTGAAAAGATTGCTGTTGTGTCTGACAGAACAATATGAAGTGTGATATTTTGGGAAAGGGCTTTTTGCCTTTTTTTTTCTTTTTCCTTTTGCAAAGGATTTAAAAGACAGTATCAATGTCATTCTAATGTCAGAATGCTGCCATCATGTTCTTTGGCCTTTACAATCCATAGAGACCAAAACCATTTTGTGTAACGGTCTGTAAATATGCTTTTTGTGCTGTAGAGTTGTACAGTTTCAGATGGGAGTCTTTGGGGAATGACTCCCTGTTTGAACCAGCCTCCAGTGGCAGCCAGAGGAACTGCAGTTTTTGGCACTTCCACGCTGGCTTGATTTTTCAGCTCCTGAGGTTGCCTCTTGATTAAACCTTTTGTTTGTGAGGGGAAGCCAGTCAAAAGATACTTGTCCTAAAGGGACACTGGCCTTAAAGGAAGATGAGCTAAAATGGCTTGTTTCAGACAGTGAGCTGGGGATCTTGGATTAATGTGAAGCGTGAATTATGTAAAGCTTCTCCACTTGAGTCCAAAGCTGGAATAACAGGTTCCCATTAAATAATACTTATGCGAACTAGCACTATTTAAAGCATGCTAACAACTGTAAAGGTTAAACAATTAACAGTTTCAGAAAATTTTATTGTTAATAATTGTAATCACCAACTAACCATTAGAGTGATAATAAGGCAACTGAAAGCACCACATAAAAGGGTCTAAGTACAGGAACAGATTATCAGTGATGAGATAAGTAGAGATCATGAAATGTAAATTAAATTCAGCAACATGTAGTGGTAACATAAAGGTTTACAATGCCAAAGTCTCAACTTTGAGGCAAGAATCTACCAATGGGAGCCAAGGGTATTGTTAATAAATATACAGTTGTGCGCATAAGAGGGCAAACCTGTGCAACAAGAGCCAGGAGTGTCCACCAGCGACCGACAATCAGCTTCAACACAACTGGAGCAAGTCGATCACTTCGTTTGTGGCAAAAGTTGTTGTGGGAAGCAGTCAATACTTGCTCCCCTTAAACGTGTTAAAGTTGCTCTTATTAACCAAAAACATGATTTCCATGAAAAGAGACTCCAGAAAGTCGTTTCCCAAAATTTCCAACTATTCCTTAACCTTGTGATGAACATGACTGAGTGGGGCAATGTGTACCTCATCATATTTTCCTCATTATATATACTTTTTTCTTAAAATGGCTCTTTTTGTTTGTCATACTGATGCTTGTTCTTTTCCTCTAAAAAGTTCTAATGTAATTTGTGATTTAGTGTTTTTAATTATTTTTATGCAGAAAGGGTTCGAGTAGACCCAAGACTTCTGTTGCAGTAAATTTTCTTAGCCATGGTTCACTGCAATACCTTATAATGCAGTAATTAGAAGTTGAAAATTACAATAAAATCAAAGCCACTGATTTAAAAAAAAAGGAAACATATTTTTCTGAGGTCATAACTGACTCCACACAGCTTTATTATCATTACCACACCAGTGGACCAGTTTTTATAACACCCCTGCAAAAGAACCCAAGAAATAGTTAAGAAAAATAAAGGGTAGGAAACATTTTTATGATTAAATTATGATTAAATCTCATGTCCGAGAACTTAAATGACCCATGTCATATTTAGGCTAATGTGCTGTTTTCTTTCTGTCTGATTTATGCAGCATGTCTTCCAGTAGGTTAAAAAAAATCTCATGATTAAATTTTGTTTTCAGGTGATGGTCTGAAGAGGAGCTCACACTCTCGGTCAGGGAGCAGGAAAAACAGAGGTTACTCTGTTGGGCTGGGTCGCTCGCAGTCTGGCGGCATGTCGGAGGAAATCGAAGATGTCCTGCTGCCCAACAGTAGGCTGCATTTTTTTAATTCTTGGCTCACATTTCAGTCTCAGGGAAAGGAGCTTTCATTCCTAGATCAATAACCAACTAGAGATACAGCAGAAAGAAATGAGACATAAAGAGGTCTTTTATTCAGGAGGAAAGCAGAGAGAATATGATCAAAGGAAGCAGTTAAAGGAATATTATTCTCTGGGGAAAGGATAAGAATCATACTGATTAACTGAAATCTTGGATTATTTGAAATGTAAAGGTTTCAGTCCTGTATCGCCAGCTCAGGGGAGCTGTGAGATATTGAGCTCAGAGAGCGGTGTGCTACTTTACATTAAAAGTAATCCAGCGTCAGCAAAGGGTCACAACATTTTAAACTGATTTTTCAGTGGTGGCATAGCAACAGCAGGAGCTAAGATGAGCACGCCATTCGTGCATCTGCTTGGCACTGCCAGATACAGATGAGTTTCATCCATGCTATTAGACGGTTACTGCCCTTTTTAAAAGGAGAATGTCCTCTTAGGTTTGGAAGGATAAGAAATAAAAATTAAGCACAGCTGTCAGTTAATTTAAAATCTATTTCATCATCGTCTCAGGTGGAGAAGACGGCGCGTCTCCGTGCAGCACCCCTTCCTCTGCCGGCTGGGAGAGGTGTAGCTTTGCAGAGGGTAAGTGTAACACATCAAACGGTCAGCGAATTTGCTGTGTCTCCTCAATTTTCCCTCCACAAAGACCTTTGACATAAACCGTCTGGCTCTCTGTTGTCGTTTTCTCTGCAGCATAGTTGCACTGGTTCAAACGAGAAACATGAGATTATTGACATTTTAGTCCCTCTGCTTGTAAGTGACGACAGAAGCCGACACAGTTTGCTGGCTTGTATTGACAAATGCTGTCTGGATCTTTTTTGGGAGATAAAAAAGAGAAACAAACACGTCACTTACATCTCAGTTGGTGTATTTTGCCTCTATTATATCTCACACTTAGGAGGGAAAACAAAATTAAGAGTGACACACACACACACACACACAAAAAAAATAAATGCCACTGCTTCACTTTTCTCTCTTTCCCTTGGCTAACTCTGCCTCTCTGTGTGTTTTGCTGTCTCCAAGTCTCCCAGAGGAGTCCCTCTGTGACCTCTGACCAATCACAGAAATCGGTGGAAAGCCTTTTTTCTGCCAGGTGGGTGATTGGAGGCTTGCTGTCTGAATAAATGTGCTGAAGCCGGCGCTACCACCACCCCAGGGACTTAAGCATTATAATTCTGCTGCCTTACAGGGCAGAAAATATTCTTAACATCATCTTTAGCCATTCCTGTCAGCTGATTTTGGCTTTTAGTGTAAGCTATATTGAGGTTAACGTATAAGTTGTGACCCTGAACTGGTGAGTTACAATTTCTTGTCCTGAAGACAAAGACTCTGCAGCCATGCTTGCAGCTCTGTGAGCGGCTTTTCTTTTCTTTTTCTTTTTTTTCCTTTTTTTTTTGCTTGAAAATACCTAGTTTATACTACAACATGCTGATGCATCAGCAGAGTGAATCACTGTTCAAATGAAGGAAAGAAAGAGCCCAGATGGTACAATGTTTATTTCATTTAAAAAGGGATAATTCACATTAATTAACGTGAGCACTCAAATTCATCATGTAAATATGGGAGATATAACCATGCAGGCTAATTTTTGTCTGCAGTCTCTTGCAGGTTGATGGCATTCATAACCTGTAAAGGAAAAAAATCATATGACTGTTGAAACATTTCACAAAGAAACGGATTGAAGGTTGTGTATATAAGTTGGATATAGCCACTGGTACATCACTCACTGAGTTGTAGAATCCCGTTTGGAAGCCTCGGCCAGTTTTCAAATCAAATGAGGGGACTGAGGGGTGGATACGACTTAGAAATTGAGGATACTGCATTCTCATGTAACTCGCAAATCGTAAGCCATGCCCTAAGGGATACCCTGCTTTACTGTGCCTCTCTTCTTTTGACCTTACATGGGGCAGCAATTTCCAAATGTTATGTTATACAATACAAATGTCTTACAGTTAAGTCCATAAATATTTGGAAAATGGCACATTTTTGTAATTTTGCATCTCTGCACCACCACAATGTTAATTTGTCCAATTACCTTTGAGCCTCTATGTATCAAAATGTCAAATTTGTCAATAGTTACATAAAATACTTTTGTGAAACCTCTTGAATTAAAGTTGATAGTGAACTTCAATCACATCTTGCTTTAAAATCCCCCAAAAAACTTGTGGACCTAATGTTTCACTATTACTTTAAACAAGTGATTGAGACCATAAACTTGTTAGGAGTGGTTACTGAGGTTATAAATAAAGTGAGCAGTATAGTCATTTTCTCATAAAGTTTTTATCCAGTTGTACTTCTTCAGAGGTTGCCCTCTGCTGGACCTTAGAGAGGAGTGCAGATTTAAGGCAATTCGACATTGATTTGACTTTTCACACCTCAAGGTTAGTTCTCCTTAAAATGTATGTGGTCTGTGCAGTTTCATATCCGTGCATTCAATAGTTGTTGGAGATATTTCAGCATAGATAAACACACTTCTATCCCTAGAAATGGAAATGCCTAGAGGCTAAAAAAACCTCATACCCTATAAAGAATCCTAGTTTTTTAAAAATTGGACTTCGAAAATGTGTAAATCTTTACATAAAAGAAAAGAAAGAAGTTGTTGCTTTTCTTTCCCCTTACAGTCAGTGGATTAAATCTCATGGTGGTGTGTGTTTCACATACTGCTCACTGCAATTCACTTCTGCTCCCCCCTCTCCCCTTTAAGGCTGGCCCTCAGCAGGACTCGTCTGCTAACTCGAGCTGCCAAAGGATTCATGTGTCGATCTCACAGCAAGTCCGGTGATTCGATCGGAGAGAACGACAACGAGAACAAAGACTACATTCCTCTGGTGGGCTGCAGATCTTTACATGTGAATGCTTTTCAAACGTGCGCTAACTCGAGCTGACAGCGACTGCGACTGTGTCAGAGGCCGTTGAGTTAGAGTGAACAAGGAGTTGTCGTTTGGGCTGTTCCGAATAGCCCCGAGGCGTAAGGTGCACAGCACGTAATCGTGCTGTATTGTAGATTTAAAGCCAGCATATCAAATCTATTTGTCTGCAAATTCATGCAGTCTCTCAAAGAAATCATTTGAGGAAAATGAAAACAATACAGTTATGGAAAAAAAAGGTCAGTCAGACATTATATAGACTTGGAATAAATGAGACTTATAAGGCCATGACTCTCCCTTTCATTAACCAAGACCTTGAAGGGAGCTCGAACTGTTCAGCACATGCTACATTGTCCATATATTGTGTTGAACTTTCCAGATTCAGTGGAAAAAAGTGTGTCAGAAATGAATAGCTGCAGAATAAAAGATATGTGGACTAGCTTCCCATGAAATGATTTCCTCTTCCTTTAACAGCGAGGAATCCTTGGTCAGAACGCCTCACGACAAGCTGCTGATTGGAGCAGTAAAAAGATGCGGTGCAGAAGAGCAGCGTGAATTTGAATCAGTTGTGGAGTTGCTTCCTCACTTCTCTTTTTTTATTGATATGCAGAAAGAAAAACACACAATCTACCGACTGAAAAACGATTTAGGATGCACTCCAAATACATTTTCGCCCTCTGCTTCACTGCAGATTAATTAAAGGCTGTAATAAATAAACAAATGAATACATTTTCTAACTACTTCTTTCTGCACAGGTGTTGTTGCAGTTGGCGTGCGGTGCGTTTCCCCTGGACGCGGCTCTGTGTGATGCCATTAATGTGCCCATGGACAAGCTAAAGTGGACGTCCCCCTTCACCAGCCACCGCACAAGCCTGGGCCACTTGTCTCACTCCAGCAGCCGCCACACTGAGAGCGTTGATGACGGATACAGATCACCATTTGAGCAAGAAACATATCAGCAACCTGCAGAGCACACCGCAGGCATCCACAGCCCGTCTCATCTGTCCAGGAGCACCTGGACGGATGCTGGTCCCTCCTCGTTAGCCAGCCCATCTGTCGCTGCCAATCCCCCCCTCTCCCCGCACTCCCAGGTGGACAGTGCGCAGAGCTCTGGGTCAGGGGGCTTGGAAACACCATCGCCTCTAGAAAGCATGGTGTGGGCCACAGCGGTGGCACTTGCCTGGCTGGAGCACAGCTCTGCCAACTATTTTATAGAATGGGAACTGGTAGCCGCCAAGGCCAGCATGTGGCTGAGTGAGCAGGACATCCCAGAGGGCCGAGATTTAGCCTCAGTGAAGGCTGCTGCTAATCAGCTCTTCATCATCCTCAGACACTGGGATGAAAACCTGCAACTGAACATGCTCTGTTACAACCCTAACAGCGTCTGAGTCCTACTAGTCCAGGACTGAACGTACTCAATCCCTTATGATACTATGCTAACTGAGGCCATGCTATTCTCTGATCAGCAGTTTGTCCTCTGGAGTCTGATTTTGCGTTGCAGTTGTGAACAATGTGTGTTTTCTTCTGTTTGTGTGCTGTTCCTCCAAACATATCACAGGCTCTTCAGAGGCACTACAGTGTGTGCAAGCTGTTACCTCGCTGGTGCCATATGCTGTATCTGGATCACTGTTAGCAATGGAGCTATCCGAGTTATGCCACTAATTCGAGTTTGAAAGAGAGGAATGCCAGTGTTAAATTTGTAGCATGCTGGACCACCAACCATCATCATCTAAGAAAAGCTATTACTGTCATCATATTGATGTAACACGGAGAATGCTGCAAAACTATGGTAAGATAAACTGTTTCACTTACTTAGCACATACCATTTTTCAACAATACATTTTGTTTGGATTGTTCTGTGGGGGGAAAAAAAAAGGTTGAAAATAATAATCTGGTTACTTGCTCTCAGTACTGGCACTCTTTTCTAATGCTCAATGCCTTTGCAGTGATAGTACTATTTGCCATTTTTGCAGTTTAATTGTAGCAGAGAAAGAAAAATATGCAAAAAGCTAGAGAAAATATGTTGTATAAGTTAATATTTTGTTTAAAAAAATATGTGGTATATGTGGGGAATCTATGAACATGTATCCCTCTAGCATGTTATTTACTATCTATCCTTCATACAGTTTTTATTTTTCACGTATGTAATTATACCTATTTTAGAGTATAAGATTTGGTCATCATGTATTATTATTTTATTTAAAAGAAAAACACA